>APFE031042687.1:12779-43314 GCA_000404065.3 Pinus taeda
TAACACACATATATTGTTTTGCATGTTAATTTGTGCAATCACATTCCGTTGTGTCATTGTGAATGAATTTGAAGGTTTAATTCTATGGCTGTGTTGATAGTTTAGAAGGATCAAGGCATAGGCTGACCTGGACCAGGGGCTCACTCATTCTTTGTAAATCTATTTTCTTGTTTAATTCGTAAGTAGACTTAGATCATTATCTTGTTTTTGAAATATTTTAAATGCTTTTCAAGTTCAGTGGATTCCTTTCTTTAAGAAAGTGTGATTATGTGATTTATGATACCATAGAATTATTGGTTTGGGGAATTTTCGAGCCCGCCTTATGAGAAAATGTTGCATAATTGAATTCCCTAGAATTAGCTAAGTATGAAGTCCACTCAGTGACACTGAGCTAGTCACCCCTAGAAAAAAATTGGGTGCTTTAGGCTCCACGTAAATGAGTAGTGTATTGTCCATAAGTGGATTCTCCCATTCAATCACAACTTCCCATGAATTTCCTTGCTTTGGTCATCTAAATAAAAGTGAGGGACTTGTCTCTTGTGTATACTACGCAAATATCCTTGCAAGTCTACCAACTCCATTCTGACAATTAAAATGAACTATGCCACCTAAAACTTTGCTAAAATAATCAACATACAAATACATCATCTCTCCATGATCCATATTTCTTATCTAGAAATATCATTGATTCTCCCTACTATGATATGATGGGATGAATAAACCCCAAATATAAAAAATCCTAGAGCTACCTTTGAAACTTTCACAACTCTAGAGTCATCATATAGTAAGAGTCAACACTTCTCCATAAAGCACATGTCCTTGTTGTTGGACATATTTCTTGTCTTTGGGTAGAAAATGCATAATCATAACATGTAGTATAGGATGTGTGCCTTCGCATATAGCCCTACCCAACCTTCCTCTTCTATCCATGTCTACTTGATAAGAGAAAACAATTCAAATTTAATACTTTTAATTTTAAAATGTTAATGCATAGAATAAATGAATAAATGAATGGCTCTAAGGCCCTAGCATATTTAACTTAGCCCTAACACCATAGGTAACACCCCTCCTAGAGTTAAAGGTTCAACTACGACACGTACATGCAAATAGCAATCACATTTAAGTTATAATTTAGAAAAATAATTACATTTAATTAACCTTCACAATCACAATTACATCAAATCATAAAGTAGGTTATTATTTTTATTTTTATATTTAAGATTAAGGTTGCACAATTACCATATATATGTTAATTTACCATGCAAGTCTATGAAATTTTATCTCAATTTATTTTTGTTAGTTTCAAAGTAATTCCACACACAATACATAATAATTATCTATCTTCACAGTGGCTATTATCAAATTGTTACTTTCAAATGAACAAAGTATTTGTACATAAACCCTTTCTCTAACTATGAACTCCACTCATGATTAGAACTGTTAACTATAATGTGATTGCAAGCTTGATATTGTTGTCTTATATTATATATAAATTAATGAAACCCTTATTATGTGACATATAAGGATGGGTTGGAAGCAATAGTTTGTTTGTACAGGAGAACTTTTTGCGATTTCCTAATGTTCAATTTAGTTTTTTTCTTAGATTTTTTCACAAACGTTAATGCATCGTCGCATGCCCGGGACGAAGTTTGAGGGATGACATCTAGCGCTCGGCACCCAAGGCCTTTTATTTACAGTATTGGTCCTTAGTTTTGGTATGACGCAGAGAGCTCAGCTTGTTTGATAGTTAAATGTTCTTGTGTTTTCAAAAATTTGGTGGGTGGGGCAAGACCCCATCATACTCAGTCAGTACTATGGTTGGCCATTCCGCTTGGTCTGAGGATGTTTGCGTTAAATATGTTTGATGTGGAATTACAGGGATGATTAATGGAGTCAGACGGAAACTGCAAGTGAAGGAATTTGGTTTGATAGAGGGTTTGAAGGTTTGGAGAATGCTTTGCAGAGTTTGAGGAGGATTGCATTAAAATTCATTTGAGGTCGAATTACAGCAGTTGTAAATACAATTGGATGGAATCTGGGGTTTTCTCGAAGCTGTAGGCGAGGTATCGATTGTGTCATATGGAATTGCGGATGTGAATGGTATCAAATTGAGGATGAATTGAAGGGTTGTGACAGGGCGAATTCAGAAATTTGGATTGATATAGAGAGTTGTGTCACATACTTCGGTTGTAGAGTTTGAAGATTTGAAGAATTTTCATGGACTCGAGACTTCTGTTGGGTTTGTTGTTCTCGAAGCGAGCTTGTGTAGTATCCCCTTTTGGTGATGGTGGCAGGAATCAGGCGAGTTTCAACTCCTAGTCATCTGGTTTTTTTGTTGGCACAATTATCCTTCCAAAGAAATATATCATGTTAGTCTATGCTCCAATGTCAATTGCAAATCTCTATGCTTTCAGCTGATGCATTTCTCCTTTTTTGCCTCCAGGGGATTGCTAGGGTGGGTTTCCCACTCTTTGCATATGATCTGGATAATTTAGCCATGTTTCTCATTTTTGTTGATTATTTTCAATGTTTGGAGATCAATGTTTACAGAAGAAGTGACGAATTTGGGTAGGTTTCTGGTTTTCATGGGTTTTTAAGTACTCGAAGGGGATAACTCTAGGTAACTCCTGCTACTGGTTCATAAAGTAAATTGCAATTATATGGGTAGTTGAATAGAATTTGGTTTCATTGTCCATATTTCCTATTATTACTGGATGTTAGTGTGGTTTATTTTGGTTTCATTGTAATCTTCTTTGATGCAAATTTTGTGACAACAATCGAGAGTTCCATATCTGCGTATTTTAGTCACAAATTGGTGAGTGACAGGAAAGTATGTTTCTCGTTTTTGTCATGGTTGAAATTGACTTGATGTTAATATTTTCTGTATGCCTTGATTTTCATCAAGATGCTTGTAATTTTTGAATTTCTTTGGTCATCATATTTGTTTTGTTTATTTTCTCTCTGGTAGTGTGTTTGCATCTTTAGCTGTTTGGGCGTACACGAGATAGAATGAGCTGGGGAAGGTCGAATGAAAAACTTCCCAGCACTTAGGTACAGTTTTGCTAGTGGACTGGCTAGCGAGAAGGTTTTGTTCGAGATGGAGTTTCTCTACTTAACATGCAAGTCTCCCTAGTGATTGCATGCGATTGTGCCCCACGTGTTTTTTCTACTCGTCAACTGATAATATAGCTGGAATTGTTGGTTTTCGAGAGTATAGTTTATTGGATCTTAGGTTTTAAGGATACTATTGTGATTTGTATCATTTGCTCGAATCCCATATATAGGGGTAGGGGAGTTGTTTATAGTGATTTTTTGGAGATTCGGGTGACTGAATCCGGCTGAAGAAATTGAGGTTAAATATTGATTTGTTGCAGTTAAAATGGTTTTTTAACTTCATATTTGGATTCATATTTGGATTCAGCACCTTGAAAAATTCCTTGGACGCTTTGATTGTCCAAAAACTAACTATCAAATTTGCGATTCCACCAAAAACTAACTATCAAATTTGCGATTCCAATAAATTGCTGCCGAATTTTGACCTGAAAAACCCACCCGAAAAACTTTCAAAAAGTCTCATTATAAAAGTAAACTACTATAGTAAGTCTCGGGACACTGGAGATTTTCCTTCGATAAGGTTTCTTGCGGGAAGTGCGGCCGTAATCACTCGTTTTTTAGGTTATAGTGACCTTGATCTTGGTATTTTTAGATTTTGCGAGAGTTCACATCACTTTGTCAGGTTGAATCGAGTTCCTAGTGGTTGCTCGTTCATCAAATGCTTATTTTCTAGTCGGGAATATGTTTGCATCTTAGTTGTTGGGCGTATATTAGATAGAATGAGCCAGGGAACGTTGAATGCATGACTGCCGAGAACTTGGGTATGGTTATGCCGGTGGGCTTTCTTTCAATTAGGTTTTTCTTGGGATGGATTTTTTCTCCATAACATGCAGGTCTCCCTGGTGCTTGTGTACGGGTGTGCACTGCAAGTTTTGTGCGGGAAGGTTTCTTGCGGAATAGAATCATTCTTCTTAGTTCTCAAGATTAAGCTGTTGTTTCATTAACCTGTTTCCAAAATATTGTCATTGTGACTTAAGATGCATTTATTGTTTCGCTACAATATTTGTTATTTTCCTATATTGTGTTTTGTTTGGTGTGCTTTTATTTCTTAAACTTCTTTCTCACAAAGCGAGGCACTAAAAAGTTTTTTCTTTGAACAAGTTGCCAAATTTTTATGATGTGATCATTTGCACAAATTCCGTGTATAATAAGTATGTGGATCCTAGGTATAGGTTCCCCGAAGCCTAGATGCGGTTGTTCCTTGGGGTTTTCCTCTTGGAAGCATGGAAGCGATGAATGAAAATAGGTTTCTTCCAAAATGAAATTGTGATCCTTAACTCTAGGGATATTCTATTTCAGTGTGCTTTGGGAGTATTCTCCAACATTAAAGCTTCTCACTGTTGTATAATGTACATTTATGTCAAATTTGGAAATTTCAGGGTAGTTCTACTACTCAACTGGTGGGATTGTTCTAATCGTTCATTTTTGATCTTGTAGTTGTCTGCATATTAGATTTTCAAGATTGTATGATCATTTTCATCATTTGCATGAATTGAGTTTATAATAGGTCTTGATGTCTCAAATAAAAGTTCGTTGGAACTATGATATGGTAGTTCATTAGGCTTTTTTTTCAATAAAGTTTCATATGGGAAAAGCGGGAACAACAAATGTGAATTTTCCTGAAACTTAGGTACAATTGTTCTCCGTGATTTTGATGCGGGAATGTTTCGTCCAGGATTTTGTTTATGTCCATAGTCGACAAGTTATGTCAGGTGCCTGTTGGTTGTTATGTTGTTAATTAATACTTTCTTGTTTAGGAATCTGTTTACATATGTAGTTGTTGTGCAAATGTGTGATAAGAAGGTTGGGGCACTGAGGTTTTCGGGAACTTGTATGTGGTTGTCGACCAACTTTTTTCTTCGATAATGTTAGCTCTGGGAAACCCGGGAGAAAATAGCCAAATGTGCTACTTGGTTATGAGTACTCTTTGTTGTTTTTATGTGGGGATGTTCACTATGGTCTCTATGCCAATAGTCAATAGGATAAATAAGCTACCCATTTGTTGGTCAATTAATTATTTCTTGTTCAAGAATGTGGAGGTCCTGGTGACAAGATTATGGAAAATTTGGTCGACAACACATCTCTCTCTCATTGTTGCCTAGTTAGCATAATGTCTAGAAGATGGTGAAATCTATAGATATTTTTATGTAATTGAGACTCTTAAGCTATTGTTACTCCTGTTATGTTGATTTTGTGCGTTGTAGTTAAGATACATTTATTGATTCGATTCAATATTTGCTATTTTCCTATATTGTATTTTGTTTTTTATTCTTTGATTTCTTGAACTTTTCTATCACATATCCAAGCACTAAATAATTGTTGCATTGAACAAGTAGTCATACTTTTCCAATAGGGTTATTCAAAAATGAAAAACACTTTTGCTTTAAGTGAATCCATTCTGCAAGAAATCGAGCACATGTTATCTATATTTAGTTTATATACATTGGAGAATTTTTCTTATTATCCTGGTGACTTTCTATTTGACTCATTTGTTGTTCTTCTGCATTTGACATGAGCACTATGTTCCATATATTGATAAACCAAGTTTCTAGTTTAGCATGGATTTCTATATGCAAAGGGGAACTAAAAGGAAAAAAACTACTTGCCAAGGATGTCAAGAATAAAAATAAATATTAAGAACCTGTTGCAATCACTAATTTCATATCAATGTTTCAAAAGAATTCACACATCACTCTTTCACTACATTTATACTCATCTTCTAGAAAAACAATTTTTATTAACATTGTTCCAATTGAAAAACAAACATATGTGCTAAAAAGACCTATTCTATTGCAATAAGAGCCTGATATTTTTTAGGATGTTGTTTGCATGACAACCATTGATAATAATGTCACACATTCCATTGAACTTGATAATGTTTTCTTGGCAAGGTATGCTTCTTCCTACTTGGGCATGAAAATAAGAACATAAAAAAATAAATGCCCTTGTGTCATATGGTTCATTCTTTACAATGATCAAAGAGTCCCATAAAACCATTGTAGAGAAAAATTGATGCTCTACATTCCATACATAAAATTTGAATCTACACTGAATAAGGCTAATGAGACATGCATTGAGGCATACTTGTCCTAGAAACACATTGTCTGTGCTATTCAAAAAATATTCTTTCATTCAATCTCACCACGGGGTGATATTGAAATTGACCCCTGTAATCAAATGCAAAGACAAAGAGATATTTAGTCTGCACTTGGCATTGGAAAATGACAGTAATACTCATGCTATTGAAAAATATGATATTCAAGATGACTTGTATTTAGCCTAGATACATAAAAGCCAATGAATTCATATAGCATCCCTTTGTTTTAGACACACTAGCATATCATGAAATTAGAAAACAACAAAATCAAGAAAAACAATCTATAATAAAACTAATAGTGCTATGGATAAAAAATAATCCAGGAAACTTTATTTGTTTATAATTGGAGGTGCAGGAATAGGAAAACCATTCATTGCGCAAGAACATTACCATGCATTAGTGTGACTCTACATCAAAGAATTGCAAAGTGACCCTTTGAAGAAAAAATGACTTATTCTTTCATTTACTAGTAAGGTTGCATATATTACAAATAGCGTTATATTACATTTAGCTTTACATTTTCCACTTTCACCATCTGACATGATGCCGTTGACTTCTAACACACTTGATATATTGACCAAAGAATATGAACAACTTAAATTTTTTCTCATAGATGAAGCCTCATTGATCGGCTCTCAATTGCTATATAACATTGATAGACGACTTCATGAAATCATGCATACTGCAACTAGTCCATTTTGTAATCTTAGTGTAATATTCTGTGTCTACTTGTGCCAAGCAACACCTATGCATGATTGTTGGATATTTGAAGATCCAAGTTTTAAAGGAACCACAGTGCCTTATAGTTTTTGGAAAGAGAATGTCAAAACCTATGAACTAAAATATGTGATACGACAAGAAAACAAATATTTTTTGTTCATTTTAAACAAAATTAGGTCATGTTCACATAGGGACAATGACCTTACATTCTTGAATAATCATTGTTTTAGATGTCCACCAGTTGATCCAATGTTCCCATATCTCTTTTACTTAAACAAACAAGTATAAGAACATAATGAAAGAACGTAATCTCTCTTTAACACATAAAAAATAACACTAAGTGCATATGATAACATTATTGACTCAAGAATTGCAAATTGCAATAGGAACATCAAAATGAAATTGCCAAATAGAAATGTGCTCAAAGAAAATATGCTTCTTGAATTAATGGGGGTAATTATGATCATTCAAGGTATCTTGGTTATTCAAGATGTCTTGGTTAATGGTGTTGAAGGTATTTTTAGAGCTTCAACAACATATGAGAATGGTGTGATTTGGATTGAATTTTTTGATCTAAATGACCTACTTGTTCAGAGATGGTATAATGTCTAGTTGGACACCTATGGCTCGAATTTGTAGGTAGATTGAATCAAATAGTAAAAAGAGTTTCACACGGGGACAATTCCTTGTTCAATTGGCATGTGCATGAATTGTACCCAAATTACAAGGCTTGAAAATGGATAAATTGACTAGGCAACATGGACTTGTGCACTGCATTGTCGGGTGTGAAAGATATCAAATGCTTGTATTTGCTAAACAAATTGGAACATAGAAACTTTCTTCCCTATGATAAAGTTGCTAATGAACTGTAAAGACTTAGACAAAATGCATGTTATGAACTTGAATATAGCTTACATTTAGCTCAAACAAATGATTATTTGACAATATGTTCACTTAACACATGTAGCTTGTCGTTATATTTTGAGGATATCATTGCTGACTTTGATTTAATGACTAGTAAGATCCTTTGTTTGCAAGAAACAAGAACAAAATCAGTCCCATCAATTCCAATCTTTGCATACAATTGTTTCGCTTACATGGCATTGTTACATATTGTGCAAAAAATATTACTGTCAACAATCAATTCATTTATACAACAAACCACATTGAATCAACAATTGCAACTTTCCATCTTGAAGAGAGTGTGATTGCTATAGTTAAACTTGTTGCAAGCATGAATCTGTGTATGTAGATTTGTATTTGTAGTGAGTAGTAGTTGTATTATTCATAAAAATTGATTGGTGCTTACAATTCTTCGTGGCAGTGTGCCATTATATGCATTTGCTGGTAATGAAGATAGAAGGTCACAACTTTCAACCCATGTCTCTTCACAATTAATGGGACATTAACAAATTTAATTATTTAATTATTATTAATATTTGTTATTTTAATATTTATTATTCAATTGATGTTGATGAATATCTTTATTCATAACATTGCCACCCCCTTTAGAGATGCTTTGTCCTCGAAGCACAACCAGAAGGGTTTCCTCTAGTTGAACATTGTTGTGATGGAATGGCGTCCATTCGTTGACTGATGAAATCTTCACGAGTAATTATACCTTCCTTGAAGCAGGGAGTCTTGACACCATTTAATTTATAATGTTGTCCTTGCCAGTTAAACTCCATGAATTTTTCTTCAAGGTTTGTAGTATAGCTCCCTAGTTGTGTTAAGCATTCTTCACCTAGAACTGCATCCATTTCTTTGAGTGTAAGGGGAAATAGATTTGTTTGTAGCTCTAGTTCTTGTATTTGGATTGAAAATTTATGACATTCTCCTATTTCCTTGATTTTTTTTCTAGTAGCGATAGATATGGTCAGGTCCTTGATTGGGCATATACAAAGACCATGTTGTTTAGAAAGATCAATTTTATACAATTGTGCGTACTACCATAATCTATAAGTATATTGACATTTCTGCATTTTATGAGTCCCTTGAGATTTAGGGTTTTAGGACATAGTATCCTCCTCATGTTTGTTGATGGTGTAATAATGTTAATGTTCCTTCTTGGAAATTGGCTCTTCTTCCGAAGATGTGGTGGAGCATATTTTCCAGTTTCTTGTTGTTCTTGATCTCCAAAAGAGTTACTATTTTCATCAAGGTTTTCCCAGTCACATGAGATTGCAACTAATGAAGGTTCCTTAGATTTTGAATCTTTCCTATGTGTGACAGCGATTCCTTCATCACATTCTTGTACTTTAATTTGCTTCCCATCTACTATTTTATAATAGCACAGGGATGCATCTTCACATTTATGGCCTGGAATCCAGTTTTCTCCACATTTGCGACAATTATTTTTCTTTTTTATCCCTTTTCTAGCTTATTAGTTGAAGTGTCTAATTCCTTCTCGACTTCATAAGTATAAAATTTCTTATTAAGGCATTTGTGTCCAAATGTCCATTTGTCTCCACAATACCTACATTCAATTTCTTTTTTTCCTAAGTGTTGTTGTTGGTCTTCATCTTCCCTAAATGATGAAACATTATGAGCTTATGTTTTCTCTAAATAATTATTACAACATGTCTAGCTTCTTCAATGGTTTGGGGTTTATATAGTTTTAATTCTTCCCAATTATAATCCTTAAGGCCACATCGATACATTTTTAGCAACTATTCTTCTGAGAATCCCCTTTGCCTTATAGCCAATACTTCCCACTCATGGGTGTATTTTCTTATTGATCCTTTTCATTTGAGGTGAACGAATTTTTAGTAAACATCGTCTTCTTCTTCGTCATGAAACCTTTTTAGCAGGGTGTTTTTAAAATTTTTCCAACTGAACGAGTGAGCTACAAATTTGTTGGACCACCATAGTAACAAATCATATGCTTCTGCTTCTAGGTTGTTAGATGCAGTCATGACCTTTTCTTGTTCACCTATTGGCAGGTGTGCTCTGAAAATGGATCCATTTTATTTACCCATACCATACTTAGGTGATTCTCTTTTAATCTTAAGGTAGTCTCTATTAAGAAAATTTGTATGGTATTTTCTTCCTTTGAATTATATATCTGATACTCGTGGCTTTTCGTGCATCGACAAAAATTCATGACTTGGAAAAATTATGCCTTCCAAAGTCTTTGGACTTTGTGTAGCTGAGGGATTAAAGGGTGGATTGGCTCCTTCCATAAACTGACTCATCATGCTCTTTATTTTTTTGATATCCTCTGCCATTTGGTCTTGGCTCTTCCTGAATTCATCTTTCTTTCTTTTGACATTGTCAAGGTACTTGTGCCCCTATCAAATTCTTCTTGAAATTTCTTCAAATTGTTGTCATTACTATTGCTTCCCATTTGTTCTTCTCTTTTCATGTAGAACCATTTATATATATATATATATATCTATATATATATTATATATATATATATATAATATTATATATAATTTTAATTAATTAAATTATTATTATTATTTTAAATTTTTAATATACAACTGTATTATATTTCTTATAATATAGTTTTGAAACAATTATCAAACGTAAAAAGAAAGGGCCTTTTTTTTTTTTTTTTAAACAAATACATGATTTGAAATGGATTACGGTGGGCGGACACAATGCTCACGTTGTTTGACCAATGGAACAGTTAGGAACATTTTGGTTTTTATGCACAATTGTGGATAGTGGAGGGACCGTGCAATGAAGGGTTGGTGGACGTGGATAGCGTAGTAGATGTGGACGACATGCAGCAATAGTGGAAGGTTGGATGTCAAGAAGTTTAGGAAATGCTGTGGACAACGGAGTGGATGGAATTATGGAATGTGTTGTGGGTAGAAGAGTGTAGGTTAGCAATGAGAGGTGTGGTGTGGACAATTACTCTTAGCAATGGAAGGTGTGGTGTGGACAGTGACTTCTCAACACGGTGAGCACATAGGAAATAGCACAGTGAGAAAATGAGCATGGGATGGGTACAATCATAGGTCGGAGAATTAACATGGCTTTGATACCACTGCTACAATTAAACCTATTGCAAGCATGAATCCGGGTATGTATATTTGTATTTGTAGTATGTTGTAGTTGTATTATTCACAAAAATTGTTTGGTGCTTACAATTATTCATGGTGGTGTGCCTATATAGCCATTGATTGGTCATGAAGATAGAAGGTCACAACTTTTGACCCATGTGTCTTCACAATTAATGGGATATTAACTAATTTAATTAATTTTTTATTATTAACATTTGTTATTTAATTGATCTTTATAAATAATTTTATTCATAACAACGATTAGAATTGCAAATACATATATTGCACCAAATACAAGTGTTGATGATATAATTGAGTTAATAAAGTTCATTTTAAATCACAAACCAGACAAATGCTAAGTTACATTTGTTGGTGATTTCAACTTGGACATGTTGTAAAAGAATCACAAACAAAAAATTCTAGGATTATTCATGCAAAACAACAGCTTTAGTCTCGATACAACAAGGCCAACCACTCACTATGGCTCCATGCTTGATCACTTTTGGACAAATATTCTACCAACTACTATTTCCTTCCATGTCTTTGATGCTTAATGGATAAATCATCATACCATCTATCTTACTATATCTTTATTGTTCACCTAAGCTCTTTTGTCATTGTGCATGTTCTATAGTTCAATTATTCAGTTTTCATGAAAATTGTCACAATTGTACTTTTTCATTCTACACATATCAAGAAACAAAAGGGTTGTGCATGACAAGGAGAAAGAAGGAAACATATATACAAATATAAAATACATGTAAGTTTAAACACCATGGATGTGAATTCCTTTATCCTCTGTTTGTTTTTAGTGCCGTTTTTTATATCATAGCCACTATGCAATTTACATGTATCTCAAGTTTCTAATTTCTACCTTGTGTCCTATATAGTCAATAACATTTGTTACTCTATTCTCTATTTCATGTTTCATTGGTACATGTTTGGTCGTGAATCAAATATAGAATGCAGGCGCGTGCGCACACACACACACACACATATTAAAAATTTAGAATGTTCCAAAATAATAAACAACAAAGAAAACTAAAATTATTCATGCAAAATAATAACTTTAGTCTCCATACAACAAGTTGAGCAACTGACTATGGCTCTATGCTTCATCACTTTTGGACAAAATATTCCACCAAGCAATGTTTCCTTCTATTTATTTGATGCTTATTCGATAAATTATCATACAATCTTTCTTACTATATATTTATTGTTCACTTGAGCAACTTTGTTAGTGTGCATGTTCTATAGTTCAATCATTCAATTTTCATAAGAATTGTCACATATGCAATTTTTTGTTTTCCACACAACAAGGAACAAAAGAATCACACATGACAAGGAGAAAAGAATCAACATATATGCAAACATAAATACCTATAAATTTTAACACTATAGACATAAATTGATTTATTCTCTTTTTCTCCCCCCTTTTCTTCTTTTCTTTTAGTGCATTTTTTATAGCATAGCCACTATGCAATTTACATATACCTTAAATTTATGTTTCCCGCATTGTGTCCTATATACTCAATAACATTTGTTTCTCTATTCTCTAGTTCATGTTTCATTAGTACATGGTTTGATATGGACCAACTATACAACGCAAACACACAAACACACACACACACATTAAAAATAATTGTATCATGTATTACTATGGATCATACGCAATTTTAAAGTTTCTTTATACGATTGTTTCAAATTGAACCAATTGCATTTATTATGTTATGAAAAAAACTAATTGAATCAATTCTAGAAACAACATGGAGATAACTAATTCTAGCAAGAAATATGGTAGAAGATGAAAATCCAAAGTGGTTAGAATTGTGTCTCTCTTGATATTTGTGGAATCAATTTACAAGTTTCCACCATATGAATTGGATCATATTTCTAATTATGTTGTTGTAATTTTGAATATATACAGAGTGAAGATGACATAAACATCTCGCTCTTCAATAATTGAAATATGATCAGGAGTACATGCAAAGGTTTTTGAGGATGACATTTTGGTTGGTTATGACCCAACAAAGTAGAAAACTTAACTCTCCCGTTAAGGCACGGTTGGTTCATGTTGATCTCATTGATAGTCATGATCAACTAAAAATCACAGTAAACATGGGCAATAATCTAATAGATCATTTCCAGGACATGTTTACTGTGGGGAACAATGTTCAAATTACATATTTTGTAATAATAAACAAAGGAATTTATGAATGAGGATACACAAAATGCTATATAGTGTTGCAGGAAATAACATCAGTTCAAGCAATTAAACAAGTTTGAAAAAAACATAAATTAGCCCCAAACACAACATTACATAATATTCTTGTCTTAAATGACACATACGTAGTTGGTGATGAGCCCCAAAATTGATAACTTGTTGGGCTCATTTGGCCTCATTATCCTTGTTCAGTCCTTGTTCAATCCTTCATTTTCCATAGCTTATGCATTATTTTCAGTATGTTTATGTCATTTGTACGAATAAGGGTAGTCACTCTTCCTAGGTGGCTAACACGTGCTTATTTCAGGTTTTTTGACACATGTTGGAGCAAAACCGAGCAATCATGGGCTAAAAAGACAACCAAGCCTGAGGTGAGGATTCGTGGGGGGTTGTCTATGGCATTAAAAAAACCTTCCTCGGGATCTTCACCCCCAACTCCGAGCTCCAAAGACCACCAAAACCGAATCTAGAAGGCAGCCAAGTAGATTTTAGAAGGGACTGTCTAACTCACAGTTTGGACAGCCGAGTTCCACAGATTGAGGAGGCCAGCTAGGGCCCTTGTGATGTATAAATGTTGAGGCCTCAACCTTCGTAAGGGACCTTTGAAACCATTGCATATTTTGCACCACAGTGCTGCTAGCTTTACTTTGTTCTCTTGTAGCCATTTTTGGCATCACTCTTATGACTATTTTTTGATAATGAGAAGCAGTTTGATTTTATATCAACTCTGAGTTTTCCATAGGAGCCATAGCTCTCAGGGTTGGGCCCAACCTGAGAGCCTAGGGCTTCCTTTCTGTACTGTTACTTTTCCTTTATGCATCACTATTTCCCTTTATGCATTTGAACGTATTTCTGTTAGGTAGATTTAGTTATGTTGCTTGAATAGATCATTGTTTATGAATGGAATTGCTTCAGGTGTTTTGGTAGGATAATAACAGAAAAAGCTCCAAAGAAAAGGGACAACCACACTCTCGGTTTCACCTCATCCTTATTGGATCAGGGGATGGAATTGAAGAAACAGTGCTGCCCCAACAAAAACACTAGTTTGCTTGACCATGCAATCCTTAGTGTACTGTTTTCCTTTGAAGAAATTAGTTATGGGTTTAGAGCTCTGAAATGTTTCTTTGCACAGTTGATGTACATGATTTTCTTCCCAATAAAGCTATTGTTCATTCATGCTTTTGATAGGTAGACTAGATTAGCTAGGACTTTGATCGTTTGCAAGACTTTGTTGATTCGGTTGAACGTACACTGTGCAGGGCATCTCCACCACTCTTTCATCCACCTAAAACATCATCTGAGCCACCTATTCCATCTCCTAGCTGGGTTCCTCGTCTCCCATCTGTCCTTTTTTTTTCCACGTAACCCTACCTTCTTGCTCAATCATTGCCTTAGCCTTCTTCAAGCCAAGTCAACCTCCTACACCTTCTCACCACTCCACCCACCAGTTTCTAGGTTACTCCAGGCCCCTATCCTACCTCCTTATCCATCCATGCACCTTCCCTCACTCACCCATTCTCTAAAATCCACTTTTTAAACATCCTGTAGAAATTTCCGAAAATCCTGTAGAAATCTTCTGAACATCCTGTAGAACCCCTGCAGACTTCCTGTAGAAGCTCACAAATGAGGTTTCTTGATAGCCAAACTTTGTGAAACTCTTTGGAAGGGTTTTGGGGACTCCTTAGATCCTCTCTGAACCTTCCCAACCTTTTCCAATCATTCCTCCTCCTTGATCCACCCCTGCACAGTCAAGAACAGTGAAAGCATATGCATGATAAAACCTGACACCTTAATAAAAAATACGAAAAGATGTTTTCTTCATATAGAGGTAGTCTAGACACATGTATTTTACCTTCACATAAGTAATGGCATCTCTTTCAGTAGTTTGCATTCTCTTCTTTGCGTCAGCAGGACTAGCTGGTAGAATTAGGGTTTGCTAGGGTTTGCACTTTCCTTCAGTTTTTCAATCTCTTTTCGCAAATAGATTAGCTTCCTTCAAGTTAGTTTTCATCCATCAATTAAAAAGCTTCTTCTAATAGCTCATAGAAGTTGGCTTAAGCCCCTAGCGGACTTGTGCTAGCTGACCAAGTGACAGCTGCGGCAAGAGCTAGTACTTGTGCATACAGCACCGTCGCTTCCAAGTTTGTTACGAACGACTAGGTTGATAAAAGTAAAGAAGGGAGTCCTAGGAGTTGCAGCATTATTGCTGCAATACTGGAGCCCACTAGTTGGATCAATTGCATCTATAGTCAAAGGCTATCAACATAATAATAAACAACTTGAACTCAGTATCAAATATGGTGAAGCAACATACAACAATGCAATTGTAATTTTACTGCTATGATAGCCAAAAAGTGAATATTCTTCATTATCCGTCTAGTTCTTATCTCCTGCATATTCCTATCTTTATTTTAGATCATAGTGAAGTTAGAGTTTGTTTTAAAATTTATGGGAAAAAAAAGAAAAAAAGGTTGGGGAGACAATAGAAAATTGTATCCTCTAAATTACTGCATCTATAGTTGAATGATATCATAGGGATCATTTTTTTTAAATATATCATGAATTGGCATAAAAAACCACTTTGTTGTATTTATTCAAAAACATTGTAAAAAATGATGTGAAAGGTAGTCAACAATTACACTATGGATCAACAACTTTTGTTGATCCTTTGAATGATGAGTTCACAAGAGCACATTTGTTTTCTATTGTTAAATCAACAACAAAAGTATGTTTTCCAATCCTTGTCCATAGTTTATTTCAGCGTACAAGCATCTGCATGTTTCCTTGCACATACATGAGCCTAACAACCAAATATTTTCACAAAATAATTGCAGTGAGTGTTGAAAGAAAATAATGTTTTCTCTCCTCCTTTCCAACGAGTCTATAGCAAATGCAAGAAAGTTGTTCATCGAAATACAAATAGATGCACACTTTGTAAAGAAAGCACATCATTTACTTATGATCACATTGTTGAATGCACACTGGAAACATATGGGTGCAAAATTGATTGCATATTAAAAATTCCACAATTAAAAGAACATTGTCCAATTATTTTTTAGACAAGTTTTCAGCGATACATGCACAATATATCATCTACAATTTTCCATCTAAGAAAAATTTGTATCTAAGGCATATTCACATTAATGGTTAACAACATAGTCACTGAAATAAAAGAATTGTGATCAGGAAAAAGTCACTTGTTGAGTGTATCATCTTCATACATTTTGGAAGTTAAGATATTTGTTCTCTTTTGCATTTTTTTGGTCATAGAGATTACCATGAAATGAAGTTTGAAACTTCCTACACAAATACTAATTTATGTTTTTGTTTCTATTTCAGGCTTCAGGATTGTAGTGTACAATGATACTATATTGACTGCATCATTGAATTTTTCACCTGTGTCTACTTTGAATGGATTTTCTTTTAGTGACCAATCATTGTTTTGTCTCTTTTTTGAACTTTTTAACTAGGGATTTTTCCCTTGTGTGGATGAATACAATCGAACCAAATACATAGTGCGCAATGTGATAATTGACACACATACATGACATAATGTAACTACAATGTGCTTATTATACAAGATTATATTTATGCACATCTTCCTTTGTCCTCCATTGCATTGGTGATTGTAATACTATTAACGGAATGCGGGAAAAAAAAGAAAGAACACAAATAATGAGCAAAGAGACAAATAACCTTGTGTCTGTGTTTCTATATAGCTAAATTATTTTTTCTTTTTCTTTTTTTTTGTTCAATGCTAGAAAATGTGTTATTGCTAGTATATACAATTGGGCATGGAGCTATTCCTCATTATAAGCTCTATTTGTTAACAATAATGCATTGACATAAATGCTATTGGAAATTGTTTTCCCCTTGCACTTCCAAAATTAGTAAATCATAGAATCTAACATCTTGTTTAAACTACATTAATATACATACGAGCTAGAATGACACGCCATTCTCGATTGTACATAGAAACTTGTGCAAAAATTTTCTGCCCTATTTTCTTAGTGGACTAATGAGCCATTGATAATCTAGTCATTTTGTATATCCAAACAACAATGTTTTCTCAAAGATCTTTTGGATGCTAGAAATAATTGTAAAATATACAATTTCTTTTGCGTAGAAATGTTACTAAGGTCTTGAATATTTCTAATACTTTGTATATATGGTCTCTATTTATATTTATTTCAAATTTTTTTTTTTTATAATATTTCACACTAACTAAATATTAATGCACAAATTTTCATGTTTGGTTAGATGACTAGATATGATTATACAATAAAAAAATGTGACGCTCTATTGGAAAAAAATTATGCTTAACATACGGAAAATTGAAATTTATAATATGTTAATGCCCATTGAGATATTGATGGTTGTGAATACATAAGTTAAGTCTACTTGATTTGGAATAAGATGAACATGACAGTCTTGATGAAATGAATTTGATATATTCATTGAATATAACACATTTGTAATGCATGTAGTGAAATAGACATGCATATATGTAAGTAATTGTTGCGCTATCGCTAATTAACAAGAAATCATAAAGCTTCACAACCTACTCTATACAATTGTTGAACATATTGAAAATGACATATGAGTATTTTTTTTTAGCCTGGCATATGATCTTGTGACTTGCTTCTTCTTCTTCTTCTTCTTCTTCTTCTTCTTCTTCTTCTTCTTCTTTTTTTTTTTTTTTTTTTTTTTTTTTTTTTTTTTTTTTTTTTTTTTATTTTTTTTTTTTTTTTTTTTTTTTTTTTTTTTTTCCCAGATTTTGTAATTAACAATTATACATGGAAACATGTTTTGCTTATAAAAATTTGGTACTAGCTAGCTTGAATCTTTCAAATGATAGGCAGACAAGAATTGTATCTTGAATTGTACATATTGTGTTGAGTACACAAGATTTTTTGCATACAAATATTAATAAATTGAGATTGTTTTCTCCATATGCATTATGAGCATCGATGTAAAATCATGAACTCATGTTTAATTCTTGGGTGTGGAACCTGATTATCTTCTTGATTTAGAGGTTTTTGTCATGTTGGACCCCAGTTCCTAAATGGAACGACAACGCTGCCTGTATGATAGCTATCGGGGGGGTGATGACTAGTTTTAATGATCCCCTCCCTAGCAGGGGTTTAGGGGCAACACCCTTGAAGCTAAAAATAGATGAAAAATTCAATTGTAAAATATTGTAATTTGTGGTCAATCTGGGCCGTTCATTAGGTGGATGATCTTATGGTAGAATTTATGTTAATTTATGGTTTTTCCCCTAAAAGGCAACCCTCAGTTTATATGAGGGAATTGTATTGCGACTATGTACTATTATTCTGAGCGGGAGAGAGAGAGAGGAAGTTGTGCGAGAGCAAATATGAAATTACAATGGATTTGTTGTAGGTTGTATCTCTTCATTTTGTCATATAATATAAAAGGAAGGACTGGATGTTTCTCCATGAACGTATCCCAAATTGGGTGAACCACATATATCTGTGTCTCTCTTGTTTTATACATTTCTTTATTTGTGTTTCCAAAATATTTTATCTAATTCATTGTTGTTTTAATTAATTTCTAACATCTAATATTAGAGTCGAAGGTCTATTTGGCTAATAAACTCCCTAGAAGGAAGGGTTTCTAGTTCGAGTAGAAGAAATGGTGGAAGATGGTAGGTTTAGGGTCGGGAAATTTAACGACCAAAACTACCAGCTATGGAAGATGAAGATGGAATATTATTTGTATTAAAAATATCTGTACCTACCATTGTGATGAAAATCAAAGAATATGACAAGCATGAGAAAAGAGGAATGGGCTTTTCTTGACACAAAGGCACTAGGAACAATATGGTTGTATCTAGCAACGTTAGTGACATTCAACATTTCAAAGGAAACGACAATAAAAGGTTTAATGATGACATTGGCCAAACTATATGAAAAACCCTAGGCCTCAAATAAGGTATTTGTTATGAAGCATATATTTAATATGAAAATGAAGATAGATTTGTTGTTGATCATTTAAATGAATTTAACACAGTTACCAATCAGTTAAGTTTTGTAGGGGTAAATTTTGAGGATGAAGTTAGGCCTCTTTTATTTATGTGCTCATTTCCAGAAAGTTGGAATGGCTTAGTTATGGATATTAGTAAACCTGTCTCTCGACCTAGTACTTTAAAGTTTGATGATGTTGTCGGTGCCATCCTTAGCGAGGAAATACGAGGGAAATCTCTGGTGTGACATCAGGTAATGCTTGGACTGCAGAGACTAGGCGAAGAAAAATGGAAAGAGAATGGAGCCCAGGAAATCACAAATAATTTAAGAAAAGACAGATCCAAATCCAAATCAAGGATAGTGTGCTAGAAATGAGGGAAGAAATGGCACCTGAAGAAATATTGCAAATATCATAATGGAAAAAAGGAGATGGACAATAAGAGAACAATCATGAAGCAAATGTGACATGTGATGTGTTGCAATATGATTTGATTCTTTTATTAGATAGTATTATTGTTGTCTCAGTGGTAGATTCAGGGGCATCATTCCATGCCATACCTAATAGGAAAAAATTTTGTGACTATATTCAAGGTGATTTTAGACAAGTTCGTTTGGGTGATGATAAACCCTATAAAATCATTGGAATGGGTACGTTTTTTTTGTAAAGAAACAAAATGGAAACAAATGGATATTGAAGGAGTTAATGCATGTTCCAAATCTGAAGAAAAATCCAATTTCAATGGGGCAGTTAGGTGGTGAAGGCTTTGTAACTACATTCACATACAAAACCTAGAAGGTCACTAAGGGAGTCCTGGTAATAACAAAAGGATAAAAGTTTGGTACATTGTATTTATGTAATGGTATTTCTAATTTTGTTAACACATTAACGTCCACATGAGAAAATATGACATTGTGGCATTATAGGCTCGGGCATGAGTGAGAAAGGGATGCATATTTTTCACTCAAGAATTTTGTTGCCAGGTTTCAAGCATGTTGATTTGGATTTCTGTGAAAATTATGTTTATGGAAAGTAGAAGAGAATCAGATTGATTAGAGTTGGGAAAGAAAAGAAGAGTTAAAAATCAGAACTTGTGCATACAAATGTATGCAAACCTGCTTAGGTATCGCCTCTCCATGGATCTCACTATTGTGTTACTTTTGTTGATGATGAAACAAGGAAAACCTAGATTTATTATATTCAGAATAAATTTGATGTATTTGATACTTTCAAGAAATGGAAATCTTTGGTTAAGAATCAGAAATGAAGGAAATTGAAGTGTCTCAGATCAAACAAATGGAGGTGAATACTGAACCAAAGAGTTTGATAACTACTATTTAGAGCATGGAATTCACAGACAGAAGACAGTTCCATGAACACCACAAGAAAATGGTGTGTCAAAAAGGATGAATAGGACAATCATGAGCGTGCAAGGTGCATGAGATTGCATGTAGGATTTCCCTTACAATTTTTGGCAAATGTTGTAAATACTATTGTTTATCTAATTAACAAAGGATCTTCAAGTTGCTTGGATGGTGCTATTCCAGAGGAAGCATGGACAGGTAAAAAGGTAAACTACTAATTTCTAAAAACTTTTGGTTGTGAAGCCTTTGTCCACATTAATAAAGACAATAGAGCAAAGCTTGATGCAAAATCAAAGAAATGTACCTTTATTGGATATGGTGTCAATAATTTTGGTTATCACTTATATGACTATGAAAATCAAAAAGTCATTAGGAGGAGAAATTCCCTATTTAATGAAAAGGTCTTGTATAAGGATCAGATGCAGGAAAAGAAACAAGTAAAGAAAAAAAAGAATGTGTAGTGCTTAATGAGATCACATAAAAAGTAAAGGTGCCTGAAAATGATAATGACCAGTAGCCACAACAACAACAACAACCAAAATAACAACATGCATCTCAAACACTTGAAATTGGTGTTAGAAGATCTACCAGTGTAATTAGACCCTGTGAATGATACTCTCCTTCATTATATTATGTATTGTTAATTGATTCTAGTGAACCAGAAGGATATGAAGAAGCAATGCAGCGAAAGATTTGCATCGTGAGCATTTAGATGTGAAGATAACCATTCTCCATAGGGATTTGGAGGAATAAATATATATGCAACCACCACCAGGGTACGTGGTGAAAGGGAAGGAGAAGTTAGGGTGAAAATTGAAGAAGAGCTTGTATGCCTTAAAACATGCTCCAAGGCAGTGGTATGCAAAATTTGATAGGTTTCTTTTTGAACAAGGTTATATTAGATGCCACTTTGACAATTATCTTTAACTTAAAAAGAAAAATGATGATGACTATATTATATTGTTATTGTATGTAGATAACACTCTTGTTGTAGGGTCTAACATGTAGGAAATAAATGTGCTCAAAAGAAATTTGGAAAATTTATTTGCACTGAAGGATTTGGGTACTGCAAAACAAATCCTTGGTATGACAATAACTAGAGATAGGAAAAATCACAAATTAACATTGTCTGAGAGTGAGTACATAGAAACTTTGTTGGAAATATTTAATATGTAGAATGCAAACCAATTAGGACACATTTGGTTAGCCATTTCAAAATAAGTAAGGAGATGTCCGAAGACCCAGGAAGAGATGAATTTTATGGTAAAGTTCCATATGAATCAATAATTGGAATGTTAATGCATGCAATGGCCTGAATAAGGACTAATATTGCACATATAGTGGGAGTTGTAAGCAAGTATATGAACAATCTAAGAAAATAACATTGGATGGCAGTGAAGTGAATTCTCAGGTATTTGAGAGGTACCACAAATCAAGAATTATGCTTTGGTGCTTCAAACATTACTCTACAGGGATGTGTTGATGGAGATATGGCATGTGATAGAGATAATAGGAGGAGAACCATAGGGTATGTGTTTACTGTAGGTGGAACAATTGTCAATTGAGTTTCAAAATTACAAAACATTGTTGCACTTTTAACAACGGAAGCAAAGTATGTTTCTACTACAGAGGCTAGTAAAGAAATGATTTGGCTACAAAGGTCTATGGACGAGTTGGGAAATAAGAAAGAGATGGGAAGGTTATACAGTGACATATAGAGTGTCATTCATGTTGTAAAGAACTCATCTTTTCATTCCAAGACTAAACATATACACGTAAAGTACCATTTCATATGGTCAGTGTTGGAATATGGACAGTCGAAGCTGGAAAATATACACACTAGCCACAATCCTACAGATATGTTAACAAAAGTTGTAACCAATGAGAATATAATATTCTTCTCAGTTTCAATTAGTCTTCAAGTATGATGGTGAATATGACAAACAACCAAGTCCAAGTGGAGTCATTGTTCAACAATTGAAGAAATGATGGAGTTTATATAATCAATCTCCAAGTGGGAGATTGTTGGGTGTGGAGCCTGCTTATCTTCTTGATTCATAGGTCTTAGTCGTGTTGTACACCAATTCCTAAATAGGACAGAAACATTGCCCATATGATAGTTGTTATGGGGTCAGGGGGGCAATGATTAATTTTAAAAAGCCCCCTCCCTGGAGGCGGTTTGGTGGCAATGCCCCCGAAGGTAAAAATAGATGAAAACTTAGCCTGTAAAATATTGAAATTTCGTAGTTAATATGGGTCATTCATTAGGCAGATGATCTGACAGTAGAAGCTATGATAATTTAGGGTTATTTTCCATAGAAGGCATACCTCAATTTATATGAGGGAATTGTATTATGATTGTGTATTATTATTTTGAGAGAGAGAGAGAGAGAGAGAGAGAGAGAGAGGAGGTTGTGCAAGAGCGAAGAGGAAATTACAAAGGATCTGTTGTAGGTTGTATCTATTCATTTTGCTAGATAATATAAAAGGAAGGATTGGTTGTTTCTATGTGGATGTAGCCCAAATTGGGTGAACAACATATATCTATATCTCTCTTGTTTTATGCATTTACCTATTTGTGTTTTTGCAATATTTTATGTGTTTCATTTTTCTATTAATTAATTTCTAACATTAACATGGGCTTAATGTTTTTTTTTTAATTTCAGTTATAAGAGTACTCTAAAGATTAAAGAATACTATTTGCAATTGTTCTGGGTTGTTGATAGAGTATTTGTTATTTGTTACTTAATAGAGATCATAAAATTAGTTTCAATGTAAATTGAGAGACAAATGTCAGCTATAAAACATAGAGTTAAGTGATATATTAAATATATAGGAAAAAGAGCTTAGAGAGACTCGATTATCCTTAAATGTTTTTCCTTGTGAGTGATAAGTGCCTTTTGTATCTCTATTGGCTTTTCCTTTTCAAATTGTTTTAAATTTCTACTGCTTCATCTCTATGAATTTTGAGGGATAATTGTAGCAATGAGAATCAATGTTACTTTTGTTCTTTGGGGCAACCTAATCGATCATTTATTCAATTGGCCAATGAGTAATAGTTTTCTAGTTGTTTCCTTGTTTATATACATATATTTCCTTTTTACGCAACTATTTATAGAAGTATGTAACCTCATCATCTGCATCAACTTGGCTGATTCATTGTTGAGGATATGTTTCCATTCTTAACTATTGTCCTAATCTTGGATAAAATAAACCTTGAAACGTCATATAGAGATTTCCCCATGACTAACGTACAAGTATTTTGGTAAGTCTTATCCAGGAACGTCTACTTAGGGATAAATTTTTTTTCTCATTATTCAAACCCCTCCCTTTCTTCTCTGCAACTCACTGGTGCATGCCACATACCTGACTTGATCATCCATGACAGCTCAATTAATGTTCCCCTCATATTTTCTTCCCAAACACTTCACAACATGGTTCAGGTCTAGATTCCTCCACCTCACCTCAGCATCCACCTCTTCTCTCCTAATGTCCCCCAGACACTTTCATATGAAATATTTCATGATTACTTATGTTGTAATTTCACCCGGATCATGCCATTGCCACATTATCACATGGAACTGCAATCGCCCCATCTCCAAGATACTATATGACATATTCACACGCCCAATATTTTTCCATATTTAACTATGGATTGAATTTCTCTTAAAACAAGTCCCATAACCCAAAATTCAAGTCTTCCTGTAACTTAAGTATGACTTCTTACCGCAATTTTCATCTGAGAACCTATGCTCTAGTACCAAATTCGTGCGACTTCATTTTGGTGCACTTTCTTCAACGATGGAAGTATTATCACATTATCACATCTCACTTAAAAGCCATGGCTTAGTGGATGTGATGTGCCATACTCATATTCCTGACACCATATTTGGAATTTAAGAGACGATTATGATTAGATTTCCTTTTTTGGTTAATTTGTATTTACTATGATTTTTACATTTATTAACATTTAGTCCATTATTTTCTACTTATTTGCAAATACTTGTCCACCTAGTTCGACTCTAACTTTAATCATCTCACCTTATCATCCATGTCATGCTCCCTAACATCCAACAATCACCTTGTTTTGAAATATTGCCCAAGTTCCTTTTTGCTCTAGTTTCTCCCGAGATGGCATCATTGTCATATTACAACATGCAACTCCAAAGCCATGATTTCATACATTCCATCTGACATATTCAAATGGAAAACATGTTTCCATACTTAACAATTATTCAAATTACCATTAAAATAAGTTCCTGAACAACAGATACAAGTCTTCTCAGAACTTAGGTATGGGTGTTTCCCACGCTTTTCATCTAGGAACGTCTCCTTTGGGTTGAAATTGCTGCGATTTCTTTCTGGTACAAATTCTCCTATCACGATGGTATTTTCACATCATTATATTTCTCTTCAAAGCCACTATCCAATAGATACATTAAGACATATTCACGTGACTGATGTTGTATTTGGAAACCAATAGATAGTTATGATTAGATCAACTTTTGTCATTAATTTGTATTTACTATTCATCTTATATTTAGTAATATTTGGCTCGTATTATTCATGCATTCATCGTAACTCTTTCTCTTTGTATCAAATAAGTTGGCTATTCAAATAGCATTAATTCTCTAAAATTCTTGTTGCCTAAATACTTCCTGAGTTATTTGCACTAAATTTCCACATAACTACATGTATTTTCAAACTAATCATTTGGCACATGCCATATAGGATATTCACATGCTCGAGGGTGCATTTTGAAGTGATCATACACTTGTTATTATTACTATGTCATTTCTTATTAAATTGTATTTACTAACCTCTTCTTATTTAATAACACTTGGTGTATTATTTCTTTTTTGTTCATGTTGAACTCATTGTAATTCTTGTCTTTCTGTTTAATAGGGAATTTATGCAAGTATTTAGAATCCTCTAAAAAAGGATTTGTTCTTATCTTTCTCTGGAATAATCAATTATGGGAAGAGCAAAGAAAATGCCGCCTCCTCCGAGAAGTGCAACACGAATCATCAAAGAATTTGATGATACAATTCCTAGGAGTAGCTTGTATTCAGATACAATGATTTCATAGGACCCAAAAATATTAAGTTGGGATGGAATTTACAAGTTAATTGAAACGGAATTGCAAGATGCTTCAGATAGAGAAATTGGTGCAATTCTTCTTGATGCTACACCTGAGAGAATTAAAAAACTATAGTACACATTAGTTGACACGGCGAGGTACAAACTACTTGAAGTCACTGCTAGACCAAGACTAATGCCTTATACAAAATCAATTCTATGGGCCATCAACTTTGTTAACATTCCAAAATTCTAGATTATCACTCCAAGGGGTACAATCGTTGGGTCTTTCATGCTAAATGAAATCCAAAGTATGTACAAATTTCCCACACCTAGTTTAATTTTCAATCATAGATTTGTAGATAGTTTCATGCAAACATAATGCAAAGAACTCAAGATAACACTTCCCACTTTACTAAAGGAATGGAGATATGTTTTGAAGAAACATAGGCAAGATCATTCTCATGATTATTCCATTTATTATCTTGGTTGTCCTTTTTGTTATCTTGCTGCCATGTTGTGTCCTTTGTTTGGTTACAAAAATGTTAATCATTTTCCTCTTCATTGTGTTTATATTATTCAAGAGTCGCCAAGGGTAAATATTTTAATTGGGATGAAATTTTTTCAAATAACATTGCTAGCATGTCCTCATATATCGAGAAGAAAAAACATGAACTCCTAAACCACCTTTCGACATGTCTACTTATGTCATGGATGTTATCTGTTGGTTAATAACCTTTCCAGCTATGGGCTGGAAATGGACACCTTCGGACCCTCATCCTATCAACATCTATCAAAAGAAAATTTGGGAGAAAAAATACTTTCAACATTTCTATGCCATTTGTCACCATGTTATGATTCCTTTTCATGAAGGCCTCTTTGACAAGAAACCCAACAAGATCTCTTAGATAGCCAGGCACTAAAGAGTTGCTTCTTTGAACAAGTTTCCAAATTTTTTATGATGTGATCATTTGTATCATTTGCACAAATTCAGTTTATAATAAGTATGTGTATCCTAGGTATAGGTTCCTCAAAGCTTCAATGTGGTTGTTCCCTGGGGTTTTCCTCTTGGAAGCATGGAAGCGATGAGTGAAAATAGGTTTCTTCCAAAATGAAATTGTGCTCCTTAACTCTAGGGATATTCTATTTCAGTGACATTGGAGCTTTGTGCTTTGGGAGTATTCTCCAACATTAAAGCTTCTCACTGTTGTATAATGTACATTTATGTCAAATTTGGAAATTTTAGGGTAGTTCTACCACTCAACTAGTGGGATTGTTTTAATCATTCATTTTCGACCTTATAGTTGTTTGCATATCAGATTTTCAAGATTGTATGATCATTTTCATCATTTGCACGAATTGAGTTTATAATAGGTCTTGATGTCTCAAATAAAAGTTCGTTGGAACTATGATATGGTAGTTCATCAGGCTTTTCTTTCAATAAAGTTTCATCTCGGAAGAGTGGGAACAACAAATGTGAATTTTCTTGAAACTTAAGTACAATTGTTCTCTGTGATTTTGATATGGGAATGTTTTGTCCAATATTTTGTTTATTTCTATAGTAGACAAGTTGTTTCAGGTGTCTGTTGGTTGTTATTTTGTTAATTAATACTTTCTTGCATAGGAATCTATTTACATATGTGGTTTTTGCGCAAATGTGCGATAAGAAGGTTGGGCCACCCCAGATACAGGTTTTGGGGAACTTGTATGCGGTTGTCGACCAACTTTTTTCTTCGATAATGTTAGCTTTTGGAAAACTAGGAGAACAATAGCTAAATGTGCTCAGGACTTGGTTATGAGTACACTTTGTTGTTTTTTTGTGGGGATGATCACTATTTTCTCTATGCCAATAGTCAATAGGATAAATAAGCTAATTGTCCATTGGTCAGTTAATTATTTCTTATTCAAGAATGTGGAGGTCTTGGTGACAAGATTATGGAAAATTTGGTTGACAACATATCTCTCTCTCATTGTTGTCCAGTTAGAATAATCTCCAGAATATGATGAAATCTATAGATATTTTTACGCCGTAAGGCATTTCCCTCTGAAATCAACCTCCCTCATTGCCTACCTGTCATTTTGTGCACCATATGATTAGATGTTAGACGATTAAACAAATTTCAACCGTTAGATCAATGGCAAGAGGAAGAGACACTGGTGGAATGGAAACCAGACAGGCATTTTATGGAAAGGCATTTGAAACAGCCATCTCCTCGCTTTGATTGGAATAATTTCAGCAGAGCAACGAGTTTTGACTGAACCCAAGCGTAGAATGACTGGCACATCCATCCTTGAGTTCTATCTGCACTCAACCAACAAGATATTATATAGATTTTCCTTACTGTAACGTCCCTTTATCTTCTCGTGCTTCATTTTGATTTTTTTGAATTGATGCCACTATAGTACAGGGTATGCATGTGCGCTGATTCCCTTATTTTCTGTCCCATTCTGCTGAGCACAGGTTTTCAAGTTACCCTTTACTTTTTTCTCTTCCCAATAATGTTTCTTCCAATCTTTTCTTTCCCTCATATTACATTTCTGTAGTTGGGTTTTACACAAAGCCAGGGAAATATAGATGTAATTTGCTCTGAGGTTTTCCATGTTGGTTCTGTCTCTGAAGTTTTTTGACTTGTGACTGTTACAGAGCTAGAAGGATATTGATCACCCTATGATTTCATTATTCTTAAATCGAAAGCACAGTATTTGTGTTGCATCCATGGATTTCTGCAAGAAACCCAAAAGATTGCTGGAGTTGGAATCATGTAGTTTGGGTCAAAATGAGGAGCACTCTCAAAATGAAATAGGTCGACTGGAGGCCAAACAGCAGTGAGAGGAATCACTAGAAAATTCTGGGGACGATTTCGAGGAATTTGTTGCTTTGATGGAGAGAATTCAATATATGAAAACTCAACACATGAATTTTGGTATTTGGGAGAAAATGGTTAGGGGAGAAGATGTGGGTGTCAAAGTTATAAAAACCAAACGACCCTGTCTGCCATCGTTCCAGTGGGAAGACTTTTGTGTAGTTAACGATACCATGTCTGCAGAATAGGATGTATGTACAGTTTCTGCAAAAGATAATCCGAGCAGTTATGAACAGAAGGGAAAACAAAGCATCCAGCCTTCTCAGTATCTTAAAACGGGTTCTTCTTCTGCTGAAAGCTTTGATCTGAACGTAGAGGCTTCATCGAATGTTTGAATGGTCTAAGTTAAAATAAGTTGTTTTCATAAAAGTGAGGACTGTTTCTTTGCCAAACGCTTGTTTTGATCTGAAGGCAGAGTCTTCAATGAATGCTTGAATTATATCAGTCATTTAGGATAAGTTAATAGGCATGAATTTAATATTTGTCTTGTTTTGTTTTGTTTTTTTTTAATGAGGTGTAGATTAGTTAGTTTGTTTTGGTTTAGTTTTTAGATTTAAGGTTCAAATTTTATAGGGAGAGGTTGAGGATTGAATCTTTTTGGGGATTAAAACTATCTTAAGGGTAGTTAACCAAGCTTCACATAATCCTAGTGATAAACATCTCATTGTGGGCTGATCTTTCTTCTTTGATGAAACTAATAATAAACATCTCATTGTGGGTTCATCTTTCTTCTTCCATCCAATAATCAGACTCACGGAGACTGATTATTATTCTTCTTCAATCCAATAAGCAGGTTTATGCAAATTGATTATTTTTCTTCCATCCAATAAGCAGGCTAATAGGACTTAAATAATACAAGACACTTGCTCCAATATACTTGATTATATTTTTACAAGTATTTGTAAATATTATAAATTGAAGATATTGTCTGTTTAATTGAATATTAATCATTACTTTATATTACTTTATATTTATTCTTTTTCAATAAAATCTTCAGTGTTCCCCTTGTTTCCTGAAATTTAGTAACTACTTAATGAGTTTTTCCTTTTTTCTTAACTGAGGATTGTGTTTTTGGAAAACACTTGTTTTGATCTGAACGTAAAGGCTTTATTGAATGCTTAAATTGTATAGATTATTTTATTTTCATTTTAGTATCATGCAAAAATTAGTAATTACGCCGTAAGGCGTTTCCCTCTGAAATCAACTTCCCTCATTGCCTACCTGTCATTTTGTGCACCATACGATTAGATGTTAGACGATTAAACAAATTTCAAGCGTTAGATCAATGGCAAGGGGAAGAGCCACGGGCGGAATGGAAACGGGACAGGCATTTTATGTTATGGCATTCGCGCCGTGGAGTTCGTTCCACATGGGATTCGTTGGCAACATGGATATAGAACTCGGAAGATGTCGGACAATAGACGGTAAGAAATGGCATTGCTCACTCAACCATTAGAGCTTGCAAACTCATCTATGTTATCAGTGATAAACGTTGGAGTTCGGCATTTGACTGATTCTGGAAAAAAAAGGCCAAATTATCGTTACAGAGAGTCGAGGAACAGCCAAGGTGGTTGCAGGGTCAGCGTAGCATGCAAGTCAAATATTGGATGTGAGGCAAGTGTCTCGATTGTTGAGAATATAATGACTTTTTGGGTGCAATGTGGATTTGGGGATGGAGCATGTAAAATTAGGGTTTCCCTCATCCATGACCTTGCCCTGCCATGGAGTATTGGCATCAGTTTTTGGTATCAGAGTGTGGATTATAGATATGTGAGGAATGATTTCTTGTAAATTTATGTGTATTTTTTACTTGTTGAAAAGAATCAAGTCGTTGTGTGGCATAGTTGAAATCGACTGAGAATTTTCTGTACTACCCATTGGAAATTGCAGCCATTGAATGTTGTTGGAGGAACATATTGCTATTGGAGGAGACATTGTTTACTGTGAATAGAACAAAGTTTCTATGGAATGGATGGCAGGAATCAATCTACATTAAATTCACTAGTAGAGAATGGGGATCTGGTTCGAAGCTGGCAAAGGATAATCTCACAAATTTTCATTGACCAAAACTTAAA
>APFE031042687.1:58925-79528 GCA_000404065.3 Pinus taeda
ATTAAAACTTTGGAATGTTCCAAAATAATAAACAACAAAGAAAACTTTAAGTATTCATCCAAAATAATAGCTTTAGTCTCCATACAACAAGTTAAGTTACTGACTATGGCGCCATGCTTCATCACTTTTGGACAAAATATTCCACCAAGTATTGTTTCCTTCTGTTTATTTGATGCTTTTTGGATAAATCATCATACAATATTTCTTGCTATATATTTATTGTTCACTTAAGAAACTTTGTCATTGTGCATGTTATATAGTTCAATCATTCAGTTTTCATAAGAATTGTCACATCTGCAATTTTTGTTTTGCACATAACAAGGAACAAAAGAATCTCACATGACAAGGAGAAAAGAAGCAACACATATGAAAACATAAATACCTATAAATTTTAACACTATGGACATGAATTGATTTATCCTGTTTTTCTCCCCTCTCCCCCCCACCTTCCCCCCACCTTTTTTTCTTTTCTTTTAGTGCATTTTTTATAACATAGCTTCTATGCAATTTAAATATACCTTAAATTTATGTTTTCTGCCTTGTGTCCTATATACTCAATAACATGTGTTGCTCTATTCTCTAGTTCATGTTTCATTAGTATATGGTTTGATATGGACCAACTATACAACGTAGATACACACACACACACATATTAAAAATAATTGTATCATGTATTAGTGTGGATCATATGAAATTTTAATTTTTTTTATACATTTGTTTCAAATTGAACCTATTACATTTATTCTATTATGACAAAAACTAATTGAATCAATTCTAGAAACAACATGGAGACAACTAGTTCTAGCAGACAATTGCTCCATAGAAAGATGGTAGAAGATGAAAATCTAAAATGGTTAGAATTATGTCTCTCTTTATATTTGTGAAGTCAATTTACAAGTTTCCGCTATATGAATCAGATCATATTTCTAATTATGTTGTTCTAATTTTGAATATATACAGAGTGAAGATGACACACACGTCTCCCTCTTCAATTATTGAAATATGATCAAGAGTGCATGAGAAGGTTTTTGAGGGTGATATTTTGGTTGTCTATGGCCCAACAAAGTAGAAAACTCAACTCTTCTGTAAAGGCACGATTGGTTCATGTTGATCTCGTTGATAGTCATGGTCAACTAAAAATCACAGTAAACATGGGCAATAATCTAATAGATCATTTCCAAGACATGATTACTGTGGGAAAGAATGTTCAAATTACATATTTTGTAATAAGAAACAAAGGAATTTATGAACAAGGAGATGCAAAATGCTATATAGTGTTGCAGGAAATAACATCAGTTCAAGCAATTAAACAAGTTTGCAAAAAGCATAAAGTAGCCCCAGACACAACATTACATAATATTATTTTCTTAAATGACACATGTAGTTCGACTAATTGCATCTATAGTCAAAGACTATCAACATAATAATAAACAAATTGAGCTTAGTATCAAAGATGGTGAATAAACATACAACAATGAAACTGTAATTTTACTGCTATGATAGCCAAAAAGTGAATATTTTTCATTATCCATCTAGTTCTTATCTCCTGCATATTCCTGTCTTTCTTTTAGATCATACTGAAGCTAGAGTTTATTTTAAAATTTCTGGGCAAAAAGAAGAAAAAAGGGTGGGGAGATAATAGAAAATTGTATCCTCTAAATTATTGCAGCTGCAATTGAATGATAACATAGGGATCATTTTTTTAAAATATAACATGAATTGGCATCCTAAACCACTTGGTTGTATTTATTCAAAAACCTTGTCAGAAATGATGTGAAAGGCAGTCAATAGTTACACTCTCGGTCAACAACTTTTGTTGATCCTTTGAATTATGAGTTGTTGATCCTTTGAATGATGAGTTCACAAGAGCACATTTTTTTCTATTGCTAAATCAACAACACAAGTATGTTTTCCAATTCCTTGTCCATAGTTTTCTTTCAACACACAAGAGTTTGCATGTTGCATTGCACATACGCAAACCTAATAACCAAATAAACTCACAAAATAATTGCAGCGAGTGTTAAAAGAAAATAGTGTTTTCTCTCCTCCTTTGCAACAAGTTTGTAGCAAATGCAAGAAACTTGTTCATCCAAATATAACTATATTCACACTTTGTAAAGAAAGCACATCATTTACTTATGAGCACAGTGTTGAATGCACATTGGAAACATAAAGGTGCAAAATTAATTGCATGTTACAAATTCCACAATTAAAAGAACATTGTCCAGTTATTTTTTAGACAAGTTTTCAGCAATACATGCACAATATATCATCTACAATTTTCCATCTAAGAAAATTTTGTATCTAAGGCATATTCACATTAATGGTTAACAACAAAGTCACTAAAATCAAATAATTGTGATCAGGAAAACATTACTTCTTGAATGTATCATCTTCATACATTTTGGAAGTTAAGATATTTGTTCTCTTTTGCATTTTTTTGCCATAAAGATTTCCATGAAACGAAGTTTGCAATTTCCTACACAAATACTAATGTATGTTTTTGTTTCTATTTCAGGCTTCAGGAATGTAGTGTATAGTGATACTATGCTGACTACATCATCGATTTTTTCACCTTTGTCTACTTTGAATGGATTTTGTTTTAGTGACCAATTGTTCGTTTGTCTCTTTTTTTGAATTTTTTAACTAGGGATTTTTCTCGTGTGGATGAATACAAACGAACTAGATGCATAGTGTGCAATGTGATAATTGACACACATACATGACATAATGTAATTGTAATAGGCTTATTATACAATATTATATTTATGCACATCTTCATTTTTCCTCTATTGCATTGTTGATTGTAATACTATTAATTGAATGTGGAAAAAAAAGGACAAAAATAACAAGAAAAGAGAAAAAGAACTCTGTGTTTCTATATATCTAATTTTTTTTTTGGTTCAACTCTAGAGAATGTGCTATTGCTAGTATATACAATTGAACATGAAGTTATTCCTCATTATAGGCTCTACTTGTTAACAACAATGCATTGACATAAATGTTATTGCAATTTTTTCCCCTTGCACTTCCAAAATTAGTAAATCATAAAATCTAATATCTTGTTTAAACTACATTGATATACATACAAGCTAGAATGACATGCCATTCTTGATTGTACATAGAAACTCGTGCAAGGGTTGTCTGCGCTTTTTTCTTAGTGGACTGATGAGCCATTGATAATCTAGTAATTTTGTATATTCCAAACAACAACGTATTCTCAAAGATCTTGTGGATGCTAGTAATAGGTGTAAAATATACAATTGCTTTTGCGTATAAATGTTACTAAGGTCTTGAACATTTCTAATACTTTGTATATATGGTCTCTCTCTGTATATTTTTTCCTGGATTTCAAATTTTTTTGTTATAATATTCCACACTAACTAAAGATTAATGCACAAATTTGCATGTTTGGTTAGATGCTTAGATATGTTTATACAATAAAAAAATTTGCCGCTCTATTGCAAAACAATTACGCTCAACACAGGGAAAATTTAAACTCATAATATATTAATGCCCATTGAGATATTGATGCTTGTGAATATATTAGTTAAGACTACTTGACGTAGAAGAAGATGAACATGACAGTCTTGATGAAATGAATTTGATATATTCATTGAGTATAACATATTTGTAATGTATGTAGTGAAATAGACATGCATATATGTAATTAATTGTTTCCCTATCGTTAATTAAAAAGAAATCATAAAGCTTCAAAACCTACTCTATACAATTGTTTAACATATTGAAAATGACATATGAGTATTTTTTTTGGAATCTTGCATATGATCTTGTAACTTGCTTTTTTTTTTGGATTTTGTAATTAACAGTTATACATGGAAAAATGTTTTTCTTATAAAACTTTGATACCAACTAGCTTGAATCTTTCCAATGATAGACAAGCAAGAATTTTATCTTGAATTGTACATATTGTGTTGAGTACATAAGATTCGTTGCATACAATTATTAATAAATTGAGATTGTTTGCTCTATACGCATTATGAGCATCGATGTAAAATCATGAACTTATGTTTAATTGCTGGGTGTGGAGCCTGACTATCTTCTTGATATAGAGGTTTCTGCCATGTTGGACCCCAGTTCCTAAATGGGATGAAAATACCACTTGTATGATAGCTGTCAGGGGGGGTGATGACTACTTATAATGAGCCCCCTCCCTAGCGGGGGTTTAGGGGCAATGCCCCTGAAGCTAAAAATAGATGAAAAAATGTCTTGTAAAATATTGTAATTTTGTGGTCAATCTGGGCTATTCATTAGGTGGATGATCTTATGGTAGAAGTTATGTTAATTTATGGTTTTTTTCCAAAGAAGGAAACCCTCAGTTTATATGAGGAAATTGTATTGTGACTATGTATGATTATTCTAAGCGAGAGAGAGAGGGAGAGGAGGTTGTGTGAGAGAAAAGATGAAATTACAATGGATATGTTGTAGGTTGTATCTCTTCATTTTGTCGGATAATATAAAAGGAAGGACTCGATGTTTCTTAGTGGACGTATCCCAAATTGGGTGAAACACGTATATCTATGTCTCTCTTGTTTTATGAATTTTTGTATTTGTGTTTCCATGATATTTTATATATTTCATTTATTCGTTAATTAATTTCTAACAACTAATATCAGAGTTGAAGGTCTATTTGGCTAAAAGACTCACTAGAAAGAAGGATTCCTGGTTCGAGTAGGAGCAATAGTAGAAGATGGTAGGTTTAGGGTCGAGAAATTTAACAGCCAAAATTGCCAGTTGAGGAAGATGAAGATGGAAGATTATCTATATTAGAAAGATTTGTACCTACCATTATGCTGAAAATAAAAGAAGATGACAAGTATGAAAAACAAAGAATGGGATATTCTCGACACAAAGGAACTAGGAACAATATGGTTGTATCTAGAAGCATTGGTGACATTCAACATTTCAAAGGAAATGATAATAAAAGGGTTAATGACAACATTGGCCAAACTATATGAAAAACCCTAGGCCTAAAATAAGGTATTTTTTATGAAGCATCTATTTAATATGAAAATGTCAAAAGATGGATCCGTTGCTAATCATTTAAAGGAATTTAACACGATTACCAATCAGTTAAGTTTTGTAGGGCTAAATTTTGATGATGAAGTTAGGGCTCTGTTATTTATGTGCTCATTTCCAGAAAGTTGGAATGGCTTAGTTAGGGATATTAGTAAACTTGTCTCTCGACCTAGTACTTTAATTTTTGATGATGTTGTTGGTGCCATCCTTAGTGAGGAAATGCGAGGAAAAATCTCTGGTGAGACATTGGGTAACGCTTGGACTGCAGAGGCTAGGGGAAGAAAAATGTAAAGAGAACAAAGCCCAGGAAATCACTGTAATTTAAGAAAAGGTAGATCCAAATCCAAATCAAGGATAGTGTGCTATAAATGAGGGAAGAATTGACACCTAAATAAATATTGCAAATCTCAGAAGGGAAAAGAAAGAGATGGACAATAAGAGAACAATCATGAAGCAAATGTGACAGGTGATGTGTTTCAAGATGATTTTATTCTTTTATTAGAGAATATTATTTATGTTTGGGTGGTAGATTCATGGGCCTCATTCCATGCTACACCTGACAGGAAAAATTCTCGTGACTATGTTCAAGGAGATTTTGGATAGGTTCATCTGGGTGATGATAAACCCTATAAAATCATTAGAATGGGTAAGGTTTTTATAAAGAAACAAAATGGAAACCAATGGCTATTGAAGGAGTGTTGGGTACGTGGGTCCTAACCCAGGTTCAACATTAGTTATCCAAACAAATCGCTACACTACTAGCCCTTTCGGCATCAACCCGCAAAGCGCGGACCAAAGCCTCACCAAAAGCAATATGGGGGGATGCTGGAACCAAGTTTCCACACCCTGAGATGGTCGTGATGTTGGTTTAATCCTTCTATTCTTGCTTTCGCACAGATTGCTAAGTTCCAGGATCTGTCAGTCTAGCCCTTTATTCCGCCCTTCAGTACCTCCATGAAGGGGTATGATTGACCTTCACGTAGCCCTAACCTGTAGTTCAGGTACTTTTGCATTGCTAGGGTAGCATATTGTGCAACTTCTGAATTATCTTAAGTGTCTTACTTATCTTATTAAATAATCATAGTTAGCACCACGTAAACAGATAGTCTTACTTGCGTTCAATTAACCAACATAATTACATAACATTCGTGTATCACATAAGCATTGTAAATGAAATTCATACACAATATGACAAGATTCATTGACAGGAAACAAAGAAACAGATTTTGTAGAATGCTTCTCTTTATTGATATCTTCACATGATTACAGACTCTATTCGCCTTACGCACACAGCTGTAGGGGTTCGTGCACTTAGCTGCAGAATTCCACCCTAGGCCTCTGTGCACTCAGTTGCAGAGCCTCTACCTACATTAAAACCTGAAACTTAGACTTCTCTCCTTATCACTCAAGACTTCTTACTTCTCTACCAAAAAATTATTACTACTTAGAGCTTACTTACTTAGCTCTTTTTATACAATCCCATGGTCCATGGACCATGGGTAGATCTTTACAACCAAATTTACACTTTACAAAATAAGGGCAGACAACTCTTTATGACTCATGACACCTTTACACTCCATGACCACAAAATGTAGAGACTTTACTATTTTATTACAAAATTTGACCCAAAACATGGGCTTTTAGCCCCAAAGCTTTCCTCGGGAGATCCTGTTCCCAAAAGGTCCCTAACATAAACATCGTGACTCACCCTCGTCTCACTCTACAAGTGCAGAGATCTTAGCGTGAAGACCTCCCAACTCAACCTGTATGACTGCAACCTCGGCAATGCACTATGAAGCTACCTCTTCTTGTCTTCAACCATCTGCTCAATCACTGCTCCTAAACTATTGGCCTGAAGCTTTTGCTGAGTTCCTTGCAGAGTCACAAGATTTCCTTCAATAGAGGTCGTAACCACATAAGCCTCATCTAGCCAGGGCTTTAATCACACCTTCAACACTTCTTCCTTGTGTTGCACTGCATCCACCTATTCTTTCAACTGCTTAGCCTCCTGCAGATTTTACAATCTCTGTGTGAGTGCGATAGTTTGTGCAGTGCCTTTGACCTCATCATAGGGCTACTGCAGCTCATGTGCTTCTCTCTCTAGTTACTGTACATGAGGGTCCTCCTACAAGCTCGTTAGGACCTCAAACGATTGTTCAAAGAGTTGTGTGTAGTCCGCCATTGCACTATCAACCACTGCTATTGCCTCTGTGACAGCAATTGCACATTGATCCTTTACTTCCGAGGTGGTTAAAGGCTGGGCCTTCAATTTCAATTTAGTAATCTGAAGGTTCAACTCCAACTAAACCGTTGCCATTTCTGTATGAGCGTTGTGCAGCCATGTAGCCAGCTTGCGGACGCGCACCTCGACTAGTTCTTTCTCAAGAATGACCAATTGTAGGACCATTCAACATGCCTCCTCCATGACTTGATGTATACGCTTGTTTTGGTCAGTCGCCTCGGTCATGGCGATGATGGAAGAGTCTTGTTGTAGTGCCATTTTCTCATTTTTAATGCACTACTCACTGATCACCTGTAGGGCGCAATGCTCATGGGCCGTCAACTCCGCAATCACTCCATCCTGTAATAGGTGGAGCACCTCGCCAGGAAGCACTGCTAGATTCAACCCTACTCCCTTGATGGCATTGGTAGTGGTCTTGTCAGCTTCATTCTCCATGGTTAATGCTCCATCATTCAACATGCTCGCACTAGAGTCCTTTGCACGCAACATCGCGACAGCTTCTGAAGTGTCGATAGCAAGGCTGGTGGACACCGTGCTAGCCTATGACACGTGGGTCTACAACTCCTGCAGACCTGTCTAAATAGCCCCCAATACTAGTTGCTACTGCTGCTCAAACTATTGTAGGGCCTCCGTGGTGCCATCTCGCACCATGTCTCCAATATCGTGCAAGTCGCCCTCTATGAGAGTGATTGGGTCCAACAATGTCTTAGTGGTCTTGGAATTCTTCCTTGACCCTCCTTTCTCTTTCTCCCTTGGATGCTTGATGTGGGCAGATGTCAGCTATGGGTTCGTGTCATGTTGCTATGTTTTCTCATGTGTCTCTTCTTCTGTCTCGGGTGAAGGTGACCTCATGCCTTTTTCAGAGCCTCACTTTATTCCACCTATTTTCTTCTCTGTCTACTGAGTGGCATCGCACTCCACCTGGGCCTTGTCAGCTGCCTCCTTATTTCTCTTTTCGGCTAGCTCCATCATCTTGAGCTTGGCATCCTCCTTCTTGTGCTGTGTGGTGAACTTGCTCCCTCCCACTGCCAAGTCTGTGGTAGTGTGCCATTCTACCGGCCAACGATCAAGTACTGCATCAATGGCATCATCCATTGCTAGGTAAGGAAAGTCATACCATGTCTGTGTAGGGTCCTTCCATGCCCTGATGGACACATGGTGAAAATCTACCTTAAACTCTGCGTAGCCCTACAGGTTGGCAAACACCATATGTGACAACTACGGTTTGCGATTGATGGCCATGCGGATGTTCATCTCCATCAAGATCTAGAATATCTTGCTATCCTTTATGCGTTGTGCATCCTTGGTCACCCATAGCGAAGCATACTTCGCTGCTTTTGGTAGGTCTGGCGTGACCAAAGCGAATTGACTGTCCTATGGCAGCTCCCATGGTACTAGCACAAAATACAACAAGAGGCACGTGGAGGGGAACATCTTGTTGAGCTCTTGAGCCTTGCAGTAGTTCGCAAGGAACTCACCACGGAGATAGTCTGCCTAATTGAACTGGACTCCTTTTGTGCACTCAGCTGCTAGCGCGATGACAGGATCCGACACCCCATTGACGCGACACTTCCTCATCACCTTCCCTACCAAAATCTGCATAGCCACCTTTACAACAAGGCCACTGATGCTTGATATGGCATATCCGTGCGGCTTCTTCACTAGCTTAAACTTCTCCTTCATGGCCTCTATAAGGGCCTACTCACCACCTTTCTAACAAATATCATGTTCGGATTTTCTACTATGTAGGGAAACAGCGTGATCCTGTGGATCAATCTGTCAGTCGTGGGTATTGGCTCCTCTAGCCACAAACACCCATCATGCACCAAGCATAGCAACTACTTGATGACCAATACTATAATTGGGGTATGGTTGTAGTGTGGAACCCGTAGCAGGTTGAGCAGACCTACCTTGTCTACTCCTCTGAGCCAACTCCATGGCTCCAATGCAATCATTCTGGTGGTTTTATTGATAATGTAGTGCATCAGTTACTCGGTCGCCAAGTGTGGTAACTTCTCATGGTCATCCAAGTCCCAATCTTCGAGTTTTAACAAAGGAACCCACCCCAAGCATGGTCCTTCAAAAGTAATCTCATCCAGCAGTAGAGGGATTTGCAAGGGGACCTTTCTCTCATCGATATCTTTTGGTACCTTGGTCTTGCCTTTGCGCGGAGGGACATACTTAGGCAACCAAGTGATAGGATCATCACCCTAGACTTCAACTTCCTCCACATCTATTCCCACATCCTCATCATCCATCAGGATATCTTCGATTTCTTCCTCCTCCAGCTCTAAATTGATGGCTTTTCCCTTTTCCTGTGCGGTGGGTTTGTCCTTTGGTGGGTTGCTTTTCGGTGATGTGTGCACTAGTATTGCAAGCTGCTTGCTCTTCTTATCCTTTGCGCTCTCATTGGTTGGGGTGAGCTTTGGTCTCGATGTCCTTTGGTGATTTGGGGACTTCCAATAATACTTCGACAACCTTTAGAATAGCTTGTTCTGCCTCCATAACATCTTCTGGCACCAACTCCTCTGTTGTCACTGCTTCAGTATCTATAGATTCTACGGGTGCCCACATGATTTTGTACAATAACTCTTGTGTCAACTTCAACAATGTCTCAAATAATGAACTGGCTATCAGAGCTTCGAAGTTCCCATGGTTCATGTGCACTTGAGAGCTCAAAAACTCAATTCTCAAAATGTCAAGTGTTTTTCACTGGGTAACCACCTGTAATTTATAGGGATTTTGAATTCAAATCCGACTCTTCCCCCCACATTCGATTCATTAATGTCAGATTAGCGGCACATTTTCAAGGATCTGACCCATAAATTTCATCTTAAATTCCAGCCGCCCTCTCCATTTGTCTACGTTTCTACCGTCAAATCATGAAAAGTGACCTTAATGGTCACTTTCTGGCTGACCTGCATGATTTCTCCCTAGGTAGCACAGCTCCCTTCGCGCTGTTGTGAACCCTGTGACACTTCCTTGCTTCGCACAATCCTCCAATCGCACAACTCCCCAACCCGGGCAATGTAGTTTATAGTCCCACACCTCCTTTCAGCTGCCTAGAATGCTAAGACTATTCTACCTTCATATAGTCACATGGTTGGACCACCGGTGTATGGCTTCAATCGACTGCCATTCACCTTTCCTAAGAAGGGATCTCCATTCAATTTGACCAACTGAACTGCTCCTCCATCGGTAATCTCCTTAATGACATAGTGTCCTAACTACTGCATTCTAAATTTCCCTAGAAATTTATCAAACTTGCTGTCATATAACAAAACCAGGTCATTTACCTTAAAGGTGCGCAGCTTAATGTGCCAATCATGTCATGCTTTTTTGTTCTTCTTTTGGACCTGTTGGTGAAATCCAACTAGAAATATTTCTTTCTCAAGCTAAACCAATTGCGTGAGCCTCTCCTCCAAGGCTCCACGGTCTGTCATACCCATGAGTGCTGCTATGTGCAGACTAGGCACAATGTATTCCATGGGCATCACCGCTTCAACACCATATACAAGCCTAAAGGGTGTTTGTCGACTCAACTTCTTGCATGCTGTCCAATAGGCCCATAGTACTATGGATATGCGCAGGTCCCAATCACTTCATTGAGCATTGAAAACCTTGGTTAGCACGTTCTCCAACACTTTATTGAGTGCTTCCACTGCCCCGTTAGCCTGTGGGAGATAAGGCATGCTCTTTCGGTGATATACCTAAAATTTCTCTGTCAGCGTGTTGATCATCTCATTCAGAAAGTGTGTACCGCAATCACTCATCAAAGTCTTTGGACACCCAAATCACGTAAGTACATACTCAAAGAGGAACTTTATAGCAGTTGTACTTGTGCAATCCTTCATAGGTTGTGCCTCTGCCCATCGATTCAAATACTCCATCACGTTGATAATGTGTTGTGCTCCTGTCTTCTTTCCTTGGGGTTGAATGGGTCCCACAAAATCTATTGCCCATTTCTCAAAGGATTGTAACATCATCTATGGATTCAGAGGCAGCTCATCCCTCCATGATGGCTTGCCAGTCCTTTGACACACATCACACGCTTTGTAGTAAGCTTTTGAATCCTAATGGAGGGTTGACAACCACAACCCTGTACGTAGAATCTTCTGCGTGGTTGCTCTCCCTCCATAATTTCCTCCCACGGCGCCCCCATGAGCATCCCTGAGGGTACTACTCCTTTCAAACTCTGGTACATATCTTCACAATATTTCATTCAACCCCATTTTGTATAGATGCCCAACAATGACAAAACAATTTGCCGCAAGCACCACTAACTCCTTCTTCTGCTGGATGGTGTATCCTTCCAAGGCAGTTCCTATCATTAGAAAGTGTATGATATCTTCAAAATGACCATCCGTGATGCGCACTGCAAATAGTTGCATGTCAGGCAATCCCTCCTCCAAAATAGTGGGCTCTTCCCCTATTTTGATGCACGACAGATGGTCTAGTCCCGTATTCAATCATCTAGGCTTCACAATAACTTCAAAATCATACTCCTAGAACAATAAAAACCACCTACAGATTCTCACCCCCAACATAAGCTTATTGACCAGGTATTTCAATGCGAAATGATCCATATACATCTTAAAATGGCCACCCAACAAGTATTTTCTAAACTTTTGGAGCACATATACCATGGCTAACCCTTCGCGCTTGGTGGTGGAATAGTTCTTCTCCACCTTAGATAACCTTCTACTTGCGAAAACTATAGGATCATCCAAGTCTCCTCCGCCGGCCTGTGTCAGTCCCGCTCCCAGTACTATACATGATGCGACGACATGTACATGAAAATCCCTCTTCCAATCCGGGAAGACTAGAATTGGCATGATGACCATCTTTTCTTTCAATACATCCAAGCTTTTCTTACAATCCTCACTCCAACAAAATGTGACATCCTTTTCCAACAACTTCTCCATAGGCGCGGTGATTTGGGCATAGCCTTTGATAAACTTTTTGTAATATACAGTATGTCCTAAGGTAGCACACAGTTGTTTCACATTCCTCGGTGCTTCTAAGTTAAGTATCACCACGATCTTCATGAGATCTACCATCAGTCCCTGTCTACAAACCACATCACCCAGCAAGGTCCTAAAAGGAACACAAAATAGGCATTTCCTCAGATTGAGCGTGATCTAGTATCTTCAACAGGTATCTAGCATCAGATGCAAACTTGCCACACGGTGTTTCATGAGCCTAAACATAGTCCAAAAAGTACACTTACAGAAACTTGTGAATAAATTTCTTGAATGCAGCAATGACTACGCACAAAAAAATTGTAGGAGCATTCTTCAATCTGAACGACATTAAAATGTACTAAAAACATCCCCACTCAGTCACGAAGGATGTCTTGCTCCTATCCTCTAGCGTGATTTTGATCTGACGGTACCCAGAGAATCCATCAGTGAAGTAATATGCTTCCTGGCCACCTACATTGTCCAACACTTCATTAGTGAATGGAGTCGGGAAAGGATCATGTACACAAGCACCATTCAACTTTTTGAGATCTACACATATCCTTATTTCATCCTTCTGCTTCTTTTCCTCTACCACCGTTGGGCTTACCCAATCATATTCTTCTACAATCTCAATGATGCCTACCATGAGTATCTTTTCTAGCTCTAAGTATACCTTCTCCTTATACTTCGGATTTAGATGGTAAGGCCTTTGCTTAACCGGTTTTGCACCGGGCTTCAACGTGATCTTCATAACACCTAAGTCTCCTATTATCCCTTTTAGATCCATAAACTTGGTAGGGAACAAATCATGGTATTCGCGGAGAAATTTAGTAATCTTATCCACCATTGCATCATCCCAATAATCTCCAATCTTCGCAAATTTGGGCTCTGCCACCGTACCAATATTTATCTATTTGTTTTTAGTGGCGCGGTTATATCCGGATTCTCAATCTGTGGTCCCTCAACCTCACGGTGACCTTCTGTTTCAGGGATGTTAATCTTTTGCAGATCCTCATATTCTTCTTCAGCGATCATGTTATAGCATCATGTTATAGCTTTCTAGCACGTGACTCAGCTGAGTAGTCCAATTGGGTTGAATTAGGTCCAAAGGATCCCGCGGTATCCTAAACATTACTTCTTTCACTTCTTGTAATGCTTCGTCAATACAGTTAAACTCGTCTTCAAAGATGAATATCATTATGAATCCTTCACGTAGAATATCCCATTCACATGTACCATGGTAGAGCTTTGTTTCTAAGTACCAGTTCATCAAGATGACATCCAAGGTGTGACAGAACAAGTGCACACATTCAGGTTGGGGCTTTGCTCCATAAGCCTCGACCCATTTGGCCAAATGTGCACCCAGATCATGCTTCCCGTCATAATTGTCTATTATTCATACCTTCGTCTTCTCAAAGCATGTTCTCATCATCCTCCTACACCCACGCCAATCATCAAATCTACCCTTGTGCGTACCCCACCACCTTGTGGGCGTAGTGCATAGTGCCCACTCCAAAGACTAGAAGCGCTGCTTTTCTGGTACCTCCCTCTCAAATGCATCCAAAAAGATATCTACATCATTTAGGCCATCATAAGTGGGCAGATTTCTTACCTCTGACGACATGCAGTGCAGCGACCGGGTCATCATGTTATAGCTCAATGTGGTTACTTCATGTAAGCAATTCTGCCAGCACTTTAATTCTTCATCAAAGTCTAAGGTGCAGGAACTCTCACGATCCCTCGTAATTCATCCATCCGCTGTTGGATTCACCCAATATTGGTCTTGCATTGTTATCTTATATATATACAGTCCAAATCATTGTCGCTCTCATAATCGCAGACTGGTTCAGTATAACTTGATCCTTCAGCAGGATCTAGGGGTACTATTACACAAAGCAATTTCTTCTCAAATATATTCTTTCACTTCTTTAGGTTGATTACCCCATTCATATCAATATCCCAAGAAATGCTAAGGAGCATAGGGTAGGGGTCACTGTCATCCACAATTTCTATTACTTCAAAGTCAACCAACGAGCTCGTGCCTTCAATATCTACATTCACCCCTTGCAGCCACCCCATGGGGATGATATTTTGCTGATTTTCCATCCTTAACTGAATCGGAGACCACTGCAGCGTGGGTCTTTACATCTGTTCCCAAGTCTACTTTGGTAGGTCATTCACATATAACCCTAGATCCAAATTAATCTGTTCCATTTCATAATCTCCTATCTATGCGGTCAATCTAATCTCTCGTCTTGTCCTTGTTTTATGCTTACCAATCTTTCGTACCATGCATGATTCACCTGGAGTGTATCTGGCACATCTATTTATAAGCTCTTGTAATACCTTCAGAGCCTTGGTATCACGCAGCAACTTCATGTAGGGCTCTAGAAAGGTTGTAAGCATATAAGGGTCCATTTCTTGATCAGGCATATCCTTTCTCCCTGATGTGGAGGCCTTAGTGAAGCTCTTCTTTGCTTCCATGAATGTTTCGCTCACACGCTCCAAATCAAATTTAGCTTCCTTTGTTGGAGCTTTTTGAACCCATGCACTGTCTTCAAGTTGTTTCCCCTTATCATCCCCTATTGCAATTTCACTTCGGAGCACTATATTCACATTCAGATCCTCTTTGTGAGGCTCAGACCTCATCATTTACAGGTTATGAGTCGGTTGAGGTGGTAGTTCCCCTTTATCGCATATCCTTGTTATCAGCATAGGACAGTCTTCTGTTTCATGATCAAACTAGGTGCAATATTTGCAAGATGAATGCATTGGGTTAGTGCAGTAGCGGGCATAGTGTCCTAGTCCTCAGTAATTCTAGTAGATTACTTGTCCCTGACCTCTGCCAGGTCCTCCTCCACCTCAGCCTTGTTCACACCCCTAAAAGCCTATTCCCGCCATCCTTGCACTCTAGTCAAGGGGTTGCGTTTCTACCTGAATTCTATAGGTGGGTGTTTTGTCCATCATCAATTCATAGCTTCTGTAGTTGGTCTCATCATGCCCTACCGACCTACAGAAGTTGCATAAAAGTTGTTGCAGTGTTTGTACAAACTTTTGCAGCAAATGATAGTTATTCGTCGTATGTTTTCCCGCTACCTGACATATAGCACACCACAATGAAGGCCCCACGCTCGGTCCTACTTGGGCCTCTGGCCTAAAAGGCATTGGTGCCCCTCCTACAAAATATTTTGCAAAGACTAGGCATTGGTCTTTGTTATGCCCCTGACCTTTACATTTTAGGCACTATACCTCTTCACACACCTCCGGTCAAACTATTCTATCTTGCTTCAAACTTTACATTTCAAGGCAAATATTTTGCAACTACACATGGATCTGCTAAACCCCAAGATTCGGATCTTGCGTCGGTGTTTCATGAAATCTCATTGTAATATCCAAGGCCTCTGCCTAAGTCATTATCTTTTGTTGTGACAATGCAACCTTTAGGTGTGATAGGAGTGAAGCCACGAACCATTTGCAGTGTTGTCCATTTGTTTTTTCATATTAGCTTCACGGATTTTACACTTCATTCTCTGATCTAATTCCCAAGGTTTCTTGCCTAGTTTCATCACAATTTCCTTGAACCCCACAATTGACTGTGCCTTAGATTTAGGCCTACTAAATTCTTTATTTAGTGCAGTCTGGATATCCTCCACCCTAGTGTTTGGGTTAGAATTAGAGTACTTGATGTACTAGGTTAGCGTGTGATCCTGCAAAGAACTAACCAATGTCTCCTTATTCATGTGATCATCTGTCACACCCTAAGCTTACCATACAAATTTCACGATGAACCAAAACTAGTCCAAGTCCTCATTTCCCAAGGCTTTGAACAAAGGTAGCTTTACTAAATTTTCCATGTTAAACTGCGGTGGAGGTAGTGGTGGTATGGGTGAATTTGCAGGTGATGGTGGTGAAGTTGGAGGTGGTGTGGTTGGAGGTGGCAGTCGCAGGAATGCTTGTCTTATTACTAAATAGCACTTCGCAGAGAAGCATGTGCTACTCCCTCTTCATCACCCAATGGAGGTGAAATCAATGGACTATATTCAGGACCCTTTCTTCCTTCGTTCCTGCAACTCTTTCTGCTTCGTGTAGCTCCAAACATCAAGGTAGCTACATAACCCATTTTTCACACAATAACATCTTAATCCAAGTATTTAAATACTTCAAGTAATTACCTCACGGACCTTTGAAAAAGCATCGCTCTGCCTCATTGTAGCTAACTGAGGTATCCTGTGAATTCAGTCACAAATCCTCCTATGATGTGATTGAGCCAATGATCAATAGTGTGGGTGATCTTATCCTCAGAGGCTTCCAATCTCTATACTAACTCTGGGGTCCAGACAGTATGACCGTCAAGTTTCCACCTTCCTTGGCTATCCGCTAGCTTCGTGATCCACTCGTAGAGCTCAACTGGAAAGGAACAAAAAAAGATCTTGTGGATTCCTCTATATAGGTACCTTTCCAGCCACTATTCCTTTGTCAGTCACGGATTTCTGTTCTCCTGCACCGTGAATTCGTGGATCTTCCTATCCAACCAGTCTTTGAACTCTTTCTTAGTTGGACTCCAGTGATATGACATCACACATCTCTTATGCAGATTCTGGATCTCGACAATGAAAACATTTGTTGGCTGCATGGGGCCTGACCCAGGTTCAGCATTAGTTAGTCAAACAAAACCCTACACTACTGGCCCTTCAGCATCAGCCCATGGAGCACAGACCCAAGTCTCACCCGAAGCAGTATTGGGGGATGCTGGAACCAAGTTTTCTTACCCTGAGATGGTCCTAATGTTGGTTTATTCCTTCTGTTCCTACTTTTGTGCAGGTTGCTAAGTTCTAGGCTATGTCAGTCTAGCCCATTATTCTACCCTTTAGGACCTCCGTGAAGGGGTACGATTGAACTTCACGCAACCCTAACTTACAGTTCAGGTACTTTCACGTTGCTAGGGTGGCACATTGTGAAACTTCCTGAATTATCTTAAGTGTCTTACTTATCTTACTAAATAATCATAGTTAGCACCACATAAACAAATATTCTTACTTGCGTTCAATTAACCAACGTAATTACATACATTCACACATCACATAATCATTGCAAATGAAGTTCATACACAATATGACAAGATGCATTGAAAGGAAACAAAGACACATATTTTTTAGAATTCTTCTCTTTATTGATATCTTCAGATGATTATAGACTTTATCTGCCCTGTGCACATAGCTGCAGGGGTCTGCGCACTTAGCTGTGGACTTCCACCCTAGGCCTTTGTGTACTCAGTTGCACAACTGTTATAGATCCATTTGGGCACATCACTCCTATCATCAAGATCAGTCAACCTTTTGAATCCCTCCTTCTCAGATAGTTTCATGGCATGAAGACATCCTGAAATGACCTCTAGAGGGACCAGTGCAGGTAGGCGAATCCAAGGGTGCGCTGCAAAGTAGTTAAGTCCATGCTAGGGTGCTCTATAGAGCACTTAGGCCCTCTTTGACCTGCGTTGGGCGAGTTTGAGCAAAATTCACATAGGGTTTGGGGAATACTCTTACCTTCTAGAGCATTCTAGAATATACCTCCTAGAAAATGGATGAGGAATGAGTTAAAATACCTCCTATCCTCTCATCCCTTCCTACATGGAACTAATTCTAAGTATGGAAGGCCATTCAATACCCTCATTGATGACAAAACCTCCTCCATCTTCCTATAAATTGAGCACTCATCTAAGTGATCAGTGGGCTAGACTTTGATGAATTGTAAGGAGATAATGTTAGTTTGAGAATTGAGACTATTATAAGTGTCGTTACATTGCTGGAATGTCATGCTTATGATGTGATGTGGATGGAACCAAAGCTGGAGGAGTGACTTTGAATCAGGCTTCATGGTTGTAATTCTCCCTTCTATTCAATAAAGTATTTACACCTTTTTCCTTATGCTTATCTTGATATATGATGCTTATATGTGTGAATGAATATGATTCCATTTACTTGTAATCAATATATATTTTTCTTTGATTGGTTCTTTGTCTTCTGTTGATGTTTACATGTACTTCTCAAGCGTGTTAAGTACGGGAAGAAGCAACGAGACTGATACAAAGGAGGTAAGAGGAAAGCAAAAGTACAAGTAGGTCCTGTTACACTGAAATTTGTCACCATGACTATCTGCAGTTAATATGGCTCCATCAATAGTCATATTGTCCTCCTTGTCAAGCCTTATACCTCTGCTCTCCATGTCAAACTTCAAAAAAGAGAGAAAGTCATTAAAAATCATGTTTATCTCTGGGTACGCAGGTTCTCTCTACCTTGCATGCGTGTACGCATCCCAAGCTCATTGTACCTGCGTACTTGTACGCTCTGTAAGTCAAGGGATGGGTGCGTACTCCTGTAAAGGTCAAAAGGCGCGAGTTTCATCTTAGAAAAGTTACTTGTGGTCACTTCTAGAGCATTCTAGAAGATGGTTTGACGTGTATTGAGCGCCTCCAGATGGTTCATGCATCCCTATGATAGAGGAACTTATCCCATCAAGAGAGGAGCTACCCCATCCAAAAGAGGGAGTATCCCATTGATGTTGGAACTGAATAACTTCCTCTAGGACACTATAAATACAGGCATTGGGCCAAGGGAGGGGAGGTTGAAAGCTGAACATTCCAAAGGGTAGATGCTGCTGGAATTAGGACTTCCATTGTAAGCTTGTGAGGAGAGATTACCATCCTTTCTTGTTTCATTTGGAAGTGGGTGAGCTTGTCAAAGTAGAGGAAAACTCTTGCTGGACCCTGGGAGGAACTTGCACAACACCAAGGCTCAGGTTGTAATGGTTTCTTTTGTTTCCTATTAATACAAATAAGTCCATTCTTCTCAATGATTTGTTATTATGAATTGTTTCATATACTCCTTGTTCTATATGTTGAATATGTTTTGTTTTATGAGATATTCAGGTGTTATGTAATCGTTTGATTGTTAGTGTATGCAGGTTTCGAAGTGAAGGAGGAGCTCATCTGGATCGACGAGGCTAGACTACTACAACAGCGTTGGACTTCAGGTAGGATCGGAAACACTTGGTTTCTCGTATGATAATGCATGTTTAGAGAAGGATTGCTCTTAATTGTCTTGTTTGTCACTAGAAAGTCTTAGGCTTCTAGGGAGGAGGTTGTTTTTGTCCGCAAGATTAACTCTTTCCGCATGACAAATTGGCGACTCCGCTGGGGACTCCATTAATGTGAATGATTTTTCCTTTGTTTGACACTTTGATCTGAAAAGAGTCATTTCTTTTTTGGTTTTTGGCTGTTTGACTGTGTATTTGGGTGGGCTAGCTTAGGGTCGAATTAGAACTTAGTTTTTCTTTGTTTTACAGTAGTACGCACCCTCTGAGTTAGACACAGTGCGTACTTGTATGCACTGTATCTGTGTACACAGAGCGTGCACGCACCTGGTTAAATAGGTTGCCTGCGTACCCTGTTAAAATTAAGAAAATTTCCCTTTTTATCACTTTTTTCCTTTTGAATTTTTTTTTTCTTAGTCTTTACTACCCAGATCCACTGGTTGACTGTCAAAAATCTTCACCTATACTTTTTCCGTTAGTGTCGAAAGTTTTAGTGAAATTCCTTGAGATTTTAGCCTTAGGGTTTTTGTTTTTATATTGGTCCTGTAGTGACTTTGGGTTTAGAAGTATCAAAGCCTTAGATATCTCTGGTTTTGTCAGTCTTCTTAGGAGTCAGACCAGTCACGAAATCTACCCTCGTGAGCGACCTACCTTTGTGTTACCTCTTTGCAAAATTTCAATATAACTTGTTCATTTAAAGTTGTGAATTTCATTTAAAAAAGAACAAAAAGAGATTGAGTTTTGTTTTGATTAGTTTGTGATTCTACATATAATAGTCCTTGGATTAATCATTGCCAAGTCAAACATCCCAGAATCATCCTAGTAAGCTTTTGCTTCTTAGATTAATTTGTTAAGTATAAGGTTAGATACATTTCCTTTGATTTACTTTTGAGTGATTTTTCATAGATTTGCATAGATCTTGAAATTGCTTTGATTAGATTAGTTTTACATGCTTTTTATTAAATAGGAAAATATCAACGATCTCCTTTGCGACATTTTCTTTAGAGTAACATTTGACGTCTTGAAAGAGAAAGGAATTTTTTCGTGAAGTAGAGAGTGGTCATGTTTTGTGTGTTTTGAAAGATAAAGAAAATTGTTTCTTTGATTGTCTTTTGAGAAAGTTGTGTTTATTGAAAAGATTGCATTCTCTCAACTCTCTTAATTAGAACATTCATTGAAAAGAAAGTTATCGAATCATTTTAGGTGCATCTTTTAGAGAATTGGAGTCGAGTCTATACACCATCAAGTTTCATCTCCATCACCTTTGT
>APFE031042687.1:90737-157190 GCA_000404065.3 Pinus taeda
ATCTATTACAGGCTTCGTACTTTAGGGGGCAATCTGTTACACTAAAATTTGTCACCATGACTATCTGCAGTTAATATGGCTCCATCAATAGTCATATTGTCCTCCTTGTCAAGCCTCATACCTCTTCTCTTCATGTCAAACTTCAAAAAGAGAGAAAGTCACTTAAAAACATCTTTATTTCTGGGTACGCAGGTTCTCTCTACCTTGCCTACGTTTACGCATTCCAAACACACTGTACCTGCGTACTTGTACGCTCTGTAAGCCAAAGGTTGGGTGCGTACCCCTGTAAAGGTCAAAAGGCGCGAGTTTCATCTTTAAAAAGTTACTTGTGGTCACTTCTAGAGCCTTCTAGAAGAGTGTTTGACGTGTATTGAATGCCTCCAGATGGTTCATGCATCCCTATGATAGAGGAGTTTATCCCATCAAGAGAGGAGCTACCCCATCCAAAAGAGGGAGTATCCCATTGATGTTGGAACTGAATAACCTCCTCTAGAATACTATAAATACAGGCATTGGGCCAGAGGAGGGGAGGTTGAAAGCTGAACATTCTAAAGGGTAAATGCTGCTGGAATTAGGACTTCCATTGCTGACTTGTGAGGAGAGATCACTATCCTTCCTTGTTGCCATATTGGGAGTGGGTGAGCTTGTCAAAGTAGAGGAAATCTCTTGCTGGACCCTGGGAGGAGCTTGCACAACACCAAGGCTCAGGTTGTAATGGTTCCTTTTTTGTTTCCTTAATACAAATTAGTCCATTCTTCTCAATGATTTGTTGTTAATGAATTATTTCATGTACTCCTTGGTCTATGTGATGAATATGCTTTGTTTTATGATGAATATTCAGGTGTTATGTAATCTTTTGCTTTGTTAGTGTATGCAGGTCTTAAAGTGAAGGAGGAGCTCATCTGGATCAGCAAGGCTGGACTGCTACAACAAGCGTTGGACCTAAGGTAAGACCGGAAAAACACTTGATCTCTCATAAAATAACGTGTGTTTAGAGAAGGATTGCTCTTGTTTGGTTTGTTTGTCACTAGAGAGTCTTAGACTCCTAGGGAGGTTAGGTTTGTCCGCAAAAATAACTCTTTCCGCATGACAGGTCCTCCCATTCTCTTTCTCCTATATATTGTTTATAGAAAAAGGCTAAAGTGCTTTAAACTATTGTTCTAGATATGGCTACTTATCTAGGGAATTAGTATTTATCTGTAGATACCAAATTCTTCATAACAAATTGGCGACCATACTGGGAACGATCATCGTTCCAAGTAGCTTATTCACATCCTAGGACACTATAGCAGACCTTACTTCCTTTCATTGATTGTATTTCAGCGTTGTTGAAGTGAATTTTGGTCAAAAACTGTGTTCAGTTGCCTCTTGAAATGGCTTACTGTCACCAACGCAGGCTTGTGAGGGACATAGTGTGTTGCAGAGCACCCTTGGCTTAGGGACAGTGCTCTGAAGTGCATTGTCTCCCATTCAGGGCTATGTTGATCCTCCTTGGGTCAATTTTCCACCTTTAGATAGGGTTTTTTACCAAATTGCTTCTGTTTGATTGCTTGTTGAATGATCAATGAGTGTCATGTCTCCAAAATCAAGATTGTATCTCCTTTGCTAGCCCTATTTTGACTTGATTGATTACTATTTCTTAAATGATTTCTTTTTCATTATCGATTCATCATCAAAGTTATATTATGTCGATTAACCTTTTCGCGAAAGAAAGTGTTGTAAAAGTCTTCTTTTCCTTCGAAACATAATTGTCGTAAAGTCTTCGTTCTTGTAAGAAGATTGATTGATTGTATGTGCATTAGTTTCCTTTTTTGTTTATCATAACATTAAGGGAATTGAAAAGAAAATTTTGCAATGTTCATTGAAAATGTTTGTGTGTGCTCATAGGAATAGTTTAGGGAAATTGCATTAGATTGTGCTCTTTTCTCTTTGATTGAAAGAAATCTGATTGCTATATCCCTATTAGCTAAGATTTTCATTATTAAATTGAATGAAAATAATGCTTATCATATTAGTTGCGTTCTAGGAATTGAAAATACATCACGTGGTGAACCTTGAAAGCCAAATTCCTCATCAAGATAAACTTAAAATTAATTTCAATTTACCTAATGGAGCATTGTCACCTAACGCAAAACATTTAGAGGTTCTAGGCTAGAGACGTGTTCCAACATCACAAAACATAGTAGTTGTTGCTAACTTGTATGCAATAAATCCCGAGTGTGATATCTCATTCCACGTACGCGATTATATCGTAGCTCATCCACGTACCTTCGGGGATATAGGGTGGTGTTACAATATGTAAAGTATATGGGATTGCTCTCACTGTGCGGTTTTACATTAGACATCACTAATACAGATTGGGAGGACAACACTAGGTTGCTATCCATCCTTAGGTAATCAAGTCGACTGCCTTGTACACTGTGATACACTGAACACAACATTCAGGGAGATTGCCTGCCCATACTTCTTGGTTCACTAGGAGGTATTATGCAGTTCACAATTGCTTGGTAAACCTTTTGCTAGCTTATACCTTTTTTTATTTCATTTTTGTAATAAAATCAATGAGCAATTGTGGAGGAAAATAAACCCTTACCCCATCGTTCACAGAGAGAAGCGAGTAAACCGTCTTTATCGCTCAAAGCTACACCTATTTGGTCAAAGTAGTCACCTTTGATTAGATTTAGTACTTCACAAGCATCTAGTTCTTCATCTGAATTACCAGAAAAACTTATACCGGTAAGTACTATGACCCCAGTTACTCCTACAGTTACTAGTACATATATTACTGAAGTGGAATCCGCACAATTACCTGAAGAAACTAGAACTGAATCTAGTGAAATGAAAGTTGTTCAACAACAATTTGATTCTCAATCTGAAGTTGTTCAATAAGAAATTGCTTATGAACCTGAATTTGTTTAACCAGATCTGGATCCTGAACCCATCACTGTTCAATCAGAAGTTACTTCTCAACCAAAAGTTGTTCACGAAGCCCAACATGAACTTGTTCTTTTACCAAAACATTTGGAGCTTGAGGTTCAACAATTAGAAGTTGTTACTTTACTAGAAGAAGATCGACTGGTAGATCCTTAGACATCCGTAACTGTCGAGACCTACCCTTTACCTTAGCAACAACCAAAAATCTATTATGGAATAGATAGCGAAATTCTTCCACCTAGTTTGATTTCAATAGAAGAGGAACTGCAGGTAGAATCACCCAAAATTCCTTTCCATTTTGGAACTGGACTTTATCTGTATCCTAATACTCCTCATTTCATTGCTCCTTTTGATCTTGGTTACTTTCAGACACCTATTGATTCATTAGGAAACTTATTTGGACATTTGACTATGGCTGAGTTAACATCCTAGACCGTACAATTTGTTATGGCTATGGCAGAATATTTTGTCGCAACCTCTTTGATGTTTACTATGACACCTGAGTCACACTTGTATGGTGTTCAATCCATCCCATATAGTTACCAATCTTTATCGGGAACCCACTCAGGTGTTGCTTCTAGCCCTTGGTCTTCACCAATGTCCTCTATTGGAATTTTATCTAGTTCCTCATTTACGGGTACTGAACAGCTGGACCCATTAATTTCACTCAAGCTGGTCCATCTGGTTACCATCCTATGTATCTTCTTAACACTAGACTACCCCCATATGGAGAATGATATTTATATTCTCCTTATCCTCCATATTCTGGGGGCAACCACATGTCAGTATGACATCGTCTTTAGGTCAACCTAGAATGACTATCTATCAGTGGCAACCAACCATGCCCATTCAACCTAGGCTTGTGTATCCATCACAACCTATGAAATCTGTCTCATCCATACCTACAACACCTGTTTTTACAACTATGCCACAGTCACAAGCCTAGATTGTTATATCGCAACCTATGCAAGCTGACCCATCCACCTCAGACCCCCAAGTTTCAGGTATACAGATCTAGCCTTCTCAGGAAGTTTTACAACAACCACTCATGTTTGAGTCCAACAACTTCAGGATAGTTTACCATTTATTGGAATGACTTAGACTTACACTAGTTTGATGTATTCACAACCTAGTCAACCTTACATTGGTGGGCAAAAACAATTGTTAAATCAATGACCATTGTACCAACAACAACAACAGTTGCTTCAATAGCCTTGGCAACCCCAATATCAACAACAACAATTCCAGCAATACCAACCTTAACATGGAATTGGCCAACAAGCTCATGCTGGGTTTAGTCAGCAACAAGTTTATTCAGGCCCTGGTCAACAACCCTATGTTGGGTTTAGAGAACAACAAATTTATCCTGGTGCACAAAAACAACAACCTTACACCATATTTGCTCAAAAAACTTACCCATATCAAGGTTACTTGCAGTAGATGCCTTATGTTGGTATGCAAAGGCCCATTGCCCGAGCAATTCCATCTTACCCTGGATATGCTCAACCTGACCTCAATAGACAGTTGCCTTTTGTTGCAACACTTGAGTTACCAGATCTAAATCGGTTCACCAATGACCCAATTCTTTATGCACCTTGGTGGCTAGTGATTCCTCATAAGTTACCTTCCGATATTTCGAAATTCAATGGAAATCCTGGAGAAGACCCATCCAACCATGTCATGACTTTTCATTTCTGGTGTTCATCAAACTCCTTGAATGATTATTCTTTTAGACTTCGTCTTTTCTAGAGAATTCTTACTGGTATGGCTATGAAATGGTACATAGAGTTACCATGAGATTCTTTTGATAACTTCATTGCTTTAGCTACCACATTTTTAACCCACTTCTAGTTACCCATACGATATGAGACTGGAACGAAACTATTAACCAACTTTAAATAGGCTATTGCTACTCATATCTCTGATCATATTCATGAGTGGCGTCATCGTCGTCGAATGGTTAAAAATTTTGTTCCTGGTCAACTTCTGGCTAAGTGGTTCATAAAATCCTCACTGCCATCTATCATTGAGGATGTGGGGAAAGGTGGAGTTGTCACAGAGGAGCAAGTAATTGCTCTTACTAGATTTATACGTAGTATGGCATGCTCTATGACAAGATCTCGAATGCACCCCAACCAACTTTCATTGTGCCTCCTCCACCATCGAATAAGGACTCTCATGTCGGCAATGATGTGATTGGTTCTTACAGCATACAAATGGAAGGTAGACCATCTAGCCAAACACTTTCCATTACCAATCAAACTACAAATGCACCTGATAACACTCTTACTTCCGAAATCAATGTCGTGTCATCTGAAAAGGGTAAGAATGAAAATAAACCAGGAGGTAAGAAAAATGGGAAACATAAGAAGAAACAAAATAACTCCCCTCAAGAGAAATCATCGGATTCCTCTTATTCAGCTAGGAAACCTCATTACCTGTGTTTGATCTGTAACAATGAGAATTTTACGCGAGATTGTCTGCATCGCTCTAAAGTCTCAAAGATTCTGAAGACTTCTAATACATCTGTGGTATTGACTGATCCTTTTCCAAAATCAGAGACAAATATGGTTGCTACAGAACAAGATTCCACTTCCTAAGTGCTTATGCTATCCGCCTCTAAGCAAAAAGATGATGTTTTGGTGTCAACATCAAGTAAAGATTATGGAAATCAACTATCATCATCGAATAAATAGGTTGATCGACCTAACCCTTTGACTACAACTTTGAATAATCTTATTCCACCACCTATTGCACCAGATTTAATAGCAAGACTGCCTAAGGGAGTTGTGCACAAATCCACATTTAACCCTCGAGCTCGAGCTGCACAGAATTATAATATAGTAGAAGATTTGGCTCAGTCACCTTCTGCTATGTCTATGCTCAAGGTACTTTAGAACTGTCCCTCCCAAAAGCATGCTTTGTTGTTAGTAATTGGTGGAATCGATCCAACTGATTCCAATCTTGTGGTTTTCAACCATGCGGGTTATACACTATAGTTACCAACACAATTAGCATTTTTTATTCAAGTAAATGCCTTGAAAAAACTTGTTCATCGAGCCATTATTCATGAGGGGGAATATACTTGTATAATGTCTATGAGTTGCTGGAAAACACTTGGCTCACCACATTTGTCACATTCACCAACAACATTAAAATCTTTTGATGGTCGCACATATATGCCTTTTGGAATATTGAGTAATCTACAAATCAAACTAGGAGGAAAAACGATAATGGTTGAAGTTGAGGTAGTTGATGGAACCCTTGACTATAACATTTTACTAGGAAGATTGTGGTTTTATGCTATGGATGCTGTGGTTTCAACATACTTTCATATAATTACATTTCCTCATAAATTCGGAATCACAATTATCGACCAACTCACATTCTTCGCCTCTAGTTCACAGGTTACTAGAAGCTTTATGTTACCCCGTTATCTCTCCAAGGCATTGGTGTAAGTCTCTTTAAAGACTCTTCCCTAGTGGGTACTTTTTCACTACCACCACAATCAAATTTGGCAAAAGTGGTAAAATTTGAGACTTGCAACATGATATCTTCCACTTCATCTGATTTAAGGAGGATTACCAATAGTTTTGAAGTTGATAGTAGTAATGAAATCATGTTGCTATGCCCTATTGAACTTGCATAGAAATCAATTTTTTTTGCTTGCATGGCAAACCCAAATCCATTTTCATCAATTGTATGGGTAGATTGTTCATTATAATTTGGTACTTCTTCTGATCCTTTTTCACGTATATTTTCTACTAATGAAGGAATCGTCCAATCAATGATGATGGAAGGAGAACCATGGGAGGATTATCATCATCATTCCCATATTCCAGATCACATATAAGATAATTCAAATGAACTTAATCAGCCTTCAGTTGTCGATTTCCTTTCAAATTATGTTTTCAAAGATATAGTAGATTCCGGGTGAAACTTGTCAAATATTGAAGAAACCATTTCTGTAAATATTTTGACCAAACTTAATGTTGTAGAAAAAATTCATGTTGGAAAATCTTGTTCTCCATCAGAACTTGATATTCACTGTGCTTTCTTTTGTGAATTTCGAGATATATTTGCATGGTCATACAAGGAGATTCCAGGTATAGAATCTAGTATAGTTGAACATGAAATCAAAATGTATCCTAATGTCAGACTAGTAGGACAATGCCTCTGACCTATTCATCCAAAGAAGGTTGCTACCATTAAGGCAGAAGTTGAAAAACTTTTGCGTGCTGGTTTCATTTACCATGTTCCTCTTACCGACTAGGTTTCCAATATTGTTCCTGTCATGAAGAAACAAGGGACAATACGAGTGTGCATCAATTATAGGGATGTTAATCAGGCTTTTCCAAAATATAATTATCCTACTGCCTTAATCGACCAGATAATTGATGAATGTGTCGGATGTGAAATATTTTCATTTATGGATGGATTTTTTGGCTATAATCAAATCAATATCCGCCCACAGGACCAATCTAAAACTGCTTTTATTTGTCCACGGGGCACATTCACTTATCGGAAACTCCCATTTGGTTTGAAGAATGTAGGGGCAACATTTTAGAGTGCAATGAATTATGCATTCCATGACATCAAACATATTGTTCAACCATACCTTGACGATTTACCTGCTCATTCACGAAAGCAGTCTGATCACCCGTAGCATTTGAGAGCTATATTTTTATGGTGCCGACACTACAAAATACAAATCAATCCACACAAATGTGTATTTTGTGTTGGTTCTGGTCGTTTTCTTGGTTTCATAGTGTATAAGCAGGGAATTCGACTCGTCCCATTTAAGGTTCAGGCAATACTTGATTTGCCTCCACCTTCAAATCTACTACAATTATAGAGACTCCAAGGGAAGGCTAAGTATATGAGGAGGTTCATTCCTAATTACACTAAAATGGCTAAAGGATCTACTCGTTTATTGAAAAAGGGGATACCCTTCCATTGGGATCAAGTTGCGCAAGCTTCCTTTCATGCTCTTAAAGGTACCTTGATTAGAACCTCATTAATGTGTTCCCTGAATTATCAAAATGACTAATTCCTGTATCTCGCCACTGCAGATATAACCATTGGAATAGTTTTAGTCCAAGAGGAAGATGGGATTGAACATACGATATATTATTTGAGTTGCAATCTCAATGATATATAAAGTAAGTACTCTTATGTCAAGAAACTAGCTTTGGCAGCTGTTCAATATGTACAGAGATTTCGTCACTATATCTTGCTCCGAAAGACCATTGTCATTTTAGATTGCAACCCTATGACATATATTTTGTCACATCAAATGTTGGGGGGGAAATAATCAAAATGGATAGTCATTATGCAGGAGTTTTATCTAGAATTCATCAAGTCCAAATCAAAGAAATATCTAGTTTTTGCCGAGCTACTTTGTGACCTTCCCTCGACTTCTATCGATTTAACATTAGAACCATCAATTCTGGATGAGCGTGTGTTCCTGATTTCATCATCTGACTCATGGTATAGAGATATATTGATTTATCTCCAAACCCAAACTTTCTGGCCAGATACCTCTTGCTCCCAACAACATCGTATCCAATACCAAGCCAAAGATTATCTGATCGTTGGCGACACTCTTTATCATCGTGGTATCGATATGATTTTATGAAGGTGCCTCACTCATGAGGAAGCCGAGAAAGTTTTGAATTATTGTCATTTAGGTGCTTGTGGTGGACACTTATCTGGTTATGCTACTGCGCAGATAATTCTCCGTGTTGGTTACTTCTGGCCTAGTATATTCAAAATTGCATAATTACCATCAGAAGCTATCATGCATGCCAGATCTATGACTATAAAGCTAGATTACCACCTGCACCACTGCATCCTCTTGTCGTTGTTGGACCATTCGCCAAATGGGGCATTAACTTCATGACATGTAACCCCACCTCGACCGGGGGCATGGGTACATTATAGTAGACATTGACTATTTTACCAAATGGGTTGAGGCGATTCCAACATTAAACAATAGTGGCAAAATGACTGCTCTTTTCTTTTTCAACCACGTGGTTGCCCGGTTTGGTGTACCACAGGCTATAGTTATAGATCATGGATCACATTTTCGCAATCACATGATGAGTGAGTTAACTACCAAGTTAGGAATTTCACATGCTAGTTCTACTCCATATTACCCACAAGCTAATGGACAAGTTGAGGCCATCAACAAAGTCCTGAAGCGAATGCTTCAAATAATGATAGGGGTTCATAAACCAAACTGGAATTTAATCATGTACTCTGCCTTGTGGGCATATCGAACCTTGGTGAGAAATGCAACTGAATTCACACCCTTTGAATTGGTGTATGTTCTGGAGGCAATCTTGCTGATACAATGTGAAATTTCATCTCTCAAAGTCGTGATTGACCTGTTACGCGACACTTCTGAAGAATAAGTGCATTTCTTGGAACTTATCCATCTAGATGAAACCCATCATCAAGCCGCATTGGCTAACGAAGCGCATAAGAAACGAATCAAGGCACAATATGATAGAAATGTCAATCCTCGTGTTTTCTCAGAAGGAGACCTAGTCTTGCCTTACAATCAGGAAGCTGATAAATTTCGAGTAGGGAAATTTGAACCGTTTTGTATGGGTCCTTTTATTGTCAAGCATGTTTTGCCAAAAGGTGCCTACGAGTTGGTGGATTATGATGGAATTCCATTGCCATAGCCCCGAAATAGGTTGTATCTCAATCATTACTATGCTTAATTGAGTGTAGTAAAAATCATTGTATATACACTTTAATTGCATGTGTGTGTGTGTCAGTGTGTCTTTTAGAGTTTTTATGTGGTTAATTAATCTACTTTTCATTTGTTGTAGATGTCGGATCCTTTGGAACCATTTGTTGGTTACTCCAATGGTGCTAGTCATAGCACGTAGAACCTATCATCTACAGCATGGGCCATTCTCACTCCAAGTGGTGAGTTAGTGAGTTTTAAAGGGATTTGTATTGGTCAGTTGACAAATAATATCGCTGAGTATAGCACGTTGATCGGACTTCTCTCTGATGCCATTTCACTTAGCATCCGGGGAATCATCATTAGGCTAGATTCACAACTCGTTGTACTACAACTAACAAACATTCATACTGTCTGAAATCCAACAATTCTTCATATGTTCCTTAGATTTTTTCTTTTGGAAAGAAATTTTGAGTACATTCAATATCAACATATTTCCAGAAACTTTAACACATTAACTAACTCATTATCAAACTATGTGTTAAACAGACATTTGCGACACATGTAAAAGTAAATTTTCAATTCACATAATTAGTTGAATATGATTGCATATGGCCATACATATAAAAACTCTGAAAGTAAAAATAGATATATGTTTTAAAAAAAATTACAAAATTTATGTCCAAGACATGTTTGGTCATCTGACCTAAAAACTCAAAATGCATGCAAAAATATCATAAGTAGACCTAGTGATGCTCATGATAACAGGTCACAGCTTGAGCTATCATGTACAAGGGCCACATCCAATGACCTAGAACACCAATAGTATGGCGTTGTAGCCTCATAGGTAACTCCTTGATCTAGACATATGGAATACCAAGGGTTAATCCCTCCACATGATCCTGCAACTTTGCCAAGGTCTCGACCAAATCCAAATCCTGGAGAACCGCTCTCCCAATGTTTCTCCTCGTTGGCCCACCTGCCTCCTGTTGGTGCCTCATAGGTCAAAAACTACCCACATCTCCATGCATGAGAACAATTTTAGTTTAGTCTTGGAAAATTAAAAACACAAAAAACATGTAGAAACTTGAAAATCAAAAAACACTTGGTCAAACAATTTACTTATAGCACCCCATTGAGTTCCCACTGGTAAAATCAAATATGGATCCCCATGAAAATCCATCCCTGAGTATGGATGCTCCTCGATGAAAATGTGGTGTCAATTAATCCAACTAAAGAATGCAGTGGAAAAAATGATTGTTGACTAACCTACATGTCTAGCCATCAATTCGATCCACCTTTGCATCCATGGATCTCTAGGACCAGCTACACCCAATGTTACATGTTGTGGTTGCATCAATGGAATTATTTCTAAGGAAAAAGCAATTAAGATAGAACAATAGCTAAAATTCTTCGTCTTACAACTTTTTACCTTTGTCAGTTATTGTTTCAATGAAGAAAGCATGGCCTCACGCCAGTTGAATACTTTTGGCTCAAGACACTCTAGTGCATACTGCATATGGATCTGTTCGCCAAATGAAGTGTCACACTGCCAGCCAACTTTGTGACAATGAAAAGGATAGTTCTGAAAGGAAAATCAATTACATCCCTGATGTTTATTTTCCCATCCTTGCTAGGCTATGTACCTGGCCGAAAAAACTGTCGAATTTAATCCCTCATGGATTCACCTCCATGGGAAAATCCTGAAAGTGATATGGGGGCACCTCACCTCGATAGCTCGGTAAGAAAGTAAACATCACCGATCATAATAGGGACCACTTTGTCCCCCATGTGAAAAGCCTGATCTGTCGGATCCCATGCATGAACTAGGAACTACAATAGTTCTATTTTTTGCCTCATTCCAGACAACCTGAAGTATTTTAGCAACCCATAGTTTTTAAGGGCCTCAACTATACCCAGATTATTTAGGGCAATCGTGTCTTGTTCCTCATGCTCTCTTTCTCACCAAGTAATAGAAATTTTGATCATATTAAAGCATGAAATCAAAACATAAGCTTAATTAGGATCCTTTCCATGCAAAAAATAGGACAAACTTTGGAGCTAATAGGTGAAACAAGTTTAGGAAACTCTATTTGGGTCCTCTTCAGTGCAGTTTTCAACATGCAAGCCTGTGCTGATCCTAGGGAAAAAAAATCTAATCCCAGAGGCCCAAAAAAACCCTAAAACTTGCATGAAACATTAAAAGATTGACATGAAAAGAAAGAGGAGGGGTAAATCTACTACATGGTCTGGACGACACGAGAAATGGTCCACAAAATCTCTTGCAATTAGCTACTGAAGTTCGAGGTAAAAAACAAGCCGAGAGCACAAAACTGAAAGGTAAATATCAAATGGTAAAAATGATATGGTAAATATTTGTTTTATGTTTATTTCATGTTCATTGATCAAATAAAATTTAGTATTTACCTATTTTTACTCATGAAAAAGGTATGTTTAATCCATTTGGTGATGTTTTAAGCACATTTTATAGCTGACTTATAGAATTTGACGTGCTCAATTGTAAATTGTATCTTTGACCACAGAGCATACTTTTATCGCCTTTTCGAGCTCTGTTAAACATCTAAAAAGGAACCCCATTGGAGTCCTCTTTAAGCTCTCTTCATAATCTCTAAATATGAAAATATTGTCGAGTGCTTGTCCTTTTTAGCTCGTTAACAGATTGGAAACCACCTCTATGCAGTATGAGTTTAACCCTTTTCCGAGCTGAGATAGATTATTTATGAAAAAGGAATACGTTGACCTAACATGGTCAATAGGTTCTCTCTCATATTGTTTTATGCTTTTTTGGGCTTGAGAGACAAATCTACAAAAAAGAACTTGTGGAGTTTTCTTTTCATCCCTTTTCAAACTCTCAAAACATGAAAAGGACTGAGTTATATTTGTTGTTAAACTCGTTAAAATATCAAATTGTGACAAACTTGTTGATCATGACAATACCAAGTTTCACCTTCTCTAGACTCATTAAAACATCACATAGCGATGGATCCACCCAAAGGGTGGAATTATACAACAAGCATGTGTTATCCTCCTCAAGCTTGATAAAAAATAAAGAGGTATTGGTGAGCAATGAATGGGGAAAATGGAAAAAGGGGTAAACCACTTTTGGTAGTAGGTCGCTCATGAACATGACACTTTCACTTCATCACTGTGACTATTTGGGTTGGGTTATCAGTTTGATGGTTATCATACCATTGGTCTATCATACCATCCATCACTTTGTTTTTGGTCAATGCTACCAATTCATTTCAGTGTCGCCAACATGTTGAAGAGAAGTCATTCAGTTAAAATTCATCGTTTGCAATACCATAAACCTTCATTTTCACGACCGCCATTCCTGAACCTTGTGTCATCATTCAAATACCGTCTCCAAAATCATTACACTCATTTTTTGTCGTTGATGTGGGATACATCAAGGCCCTCCTGCGATGAGTCGCTTCTTGTTGACATTAGCACATTATCCCAAAAGCCGACTTAGAAATACCCTTTCACTATCTTAAGGCTTGCATGCATCAATGGCAAGTTTCTCGCTTCTGACGATAGGTTGACATCACTATCCTTTGACCGAAAAACTTTGTATGGCGTTTGACATCAAAAAATACATTCAAACCATGTAGAATGTATTGCAATACCTTGAGGATCATTATCATTATCGGTGATTTATCTCGCGTCTGTTAACGGCTTACATCATTGGCTAGTAATCGAACAATGTCTTCCCATATTCATCTTCAGATCACATATTCACATGGTTAGAATGATACTTGAGAAAATTATTGAATGAGATAAAGACCCCAGATCTAGTTTCATCCATCCAAGTTGTGATTTTAGGAAATGTACCAAATCATTCGTACAATGGCTTTACATTGATGGTCATTCTGATCATGGGTCTATATCTGTAGATGATTGCATATGTACCTGTAATGAAATGTTTATACATTGAGCATGGGTGTGTCTTCCCTCAGGGATTCATGAAAAATCCAAAATATCATGATATTATGTATTGTAATCGATGCAGGTTACCAACCACTTCGAAACCTCCTCATCACATCATAAAGCATATCACTCGACATTATTATTTCCGACTTCATGCTTTAGGGGTTAGCTGTTATATATCCATTTGGGAACATCACTCCCATCATCCATATCAGTGTTTTAGGTCTCATCAAACCCTATTTATAGTTTTTACATGCCCTAAACAAGTCAACCTTTTGAATTCCTCCTTCCCAAACAGTTTCATGGCCTAAAGACATCCTAAAATGACCTCTAGAGGGACCAAAGTAGGTAGGCCCATGCAAGGGTGCACTGCAGAGTAGTTAAGTCCATGCCAGGGTGCTCTATAGAGCACTTAGGCCCTCTTTGACCTACATTGGGTGAGTTTGAGCAAAATTCACATAGGTTTTGGGGAATATTATTATCTTTTGGAGCCTTCTAGAAGATTCCCACACTTATCATCTCCCATGAGCTTGAAAATGGATAAGGAATGAGTTAAGATACCTCCTATACTCTCATCCCTTCCTCCATGGAACTAATTCTAAGTATGGAATGCCATTCAATACCCTCATTGATGAAAAAACTTCCTACGTCTTCCTATAAATTGAGCACTCATCTAAGTGATCAGGGGGCTGGACTTTGATGAATTGTAAGGAGATAATGTTAGTTTGAGAATTGAGACTATTGTAAGTGTCATTATGTTTCCAGAATGTCATGCTTATGATGTGATGTGCATGGAACCAAAGCTGGAGGAGTGACTTCGAATCGGGCTTCATGGTTGTAATTCTTCCTTATATTCAATAAAGTATTTACACCTTTTTCCATATGTTTATCTCTATATATGATGTTTATATGTGTGAATGTATCTGATTCCATTTACTTTTAATTAATAGATCTATTTTTTTTATTTGTTCTTTGTCTTTTGTTGATTTTTATAGGTACTTCTCAAGCGTGTTAAGTACAAGAAGGAGTGATAGGACCAATACGAAGGAGGCAAGATGAAAGTGAAAGTACAAGTAGGTCCTCTCATTCTCTTTGTCTTATCTATTGTTTATAGAAAAAGGTTAAAGTGCTTTAAATTGTTTCTCTATATATGGCTACTTATCTAGGGAATTAGTATTTATCCGCAGATACCAAGTTCTTCATAACAAGAGCCCCTACCTACACTAAGACCCAAAACTTAGACTTCTCTCCTTATCGCTCAAGACTTCTTACTTATCTACCAAAAACTTATTACTACTTAAAGCTTACTTACTTAGCTCTTTTTATACAATCCCATGGTCCGTGGACCATGGGTAGATATTTATAGCCGACTTTACACTTTACAAAATAAGGGCGGACACTTTATGATGCATGACACATTCACGCTCTGCGACCACAAAATGCAGAGACTTTGCTATTTTATTACAAAATTTGACCCAAAACATGGGCTTTTAGCTCCAAAACTATCCTTGGGGGATCCCTTTCCCAACAAGGAGGTAAGGCATGTTCCAAATCTAAAGAAAAATCTAATTTCAATGGGGTAGTTATGTGGTGAAGAATTTGTAACTACATTCACATACAAAACCTGGAAGGTCACTAAAGGAGTCCTAATAATAACAAAAGGATAAAAGGTTGGTACATTGTATTTATGTAATGGTATTTTGAATTTTTTTAACGTGTTAACATCCATAGGAGAAAATATGACATTGTGGCATTATAGGCTTGGGCGCATGAGTGAGAAGCGGATGCAAATTTTTCACTTAAGAATTTTATTGCCGGGTTTGAAGCATGTTGATTTGGATTTCTGTGAAAATTATGTTTATGGAAAGTAGAAGAGAGTCAACTTTATCAAAGTTTGGAAAGAAAATTAGGGTTAAAAATTAGAACTTGTGCATACAAATGTATGGGAACTTGCTTAGGTATCATATCTCGGCGGCTATCACTATGATGTTACTTTTATTGATGATGCAACTAGGAAAACCTAGATTTATTATATTCAGAATAAATTTGATGTATTTGATACTTTCAAGAAATGGAAATCTTTGGTTGAGAATAAAAAATGAAGGAAATTGAAGTGTCTCGGATCAGAAAATGGAGGTGAATACTGAAACAAAGAGTTTTATAACGACTATTTAAAGCATGGAATTCGTAAAGAGAAGACAGTTCCAGGAACACCATAAGAAAATGGTGTGTCAAAAAGGATGAATAGGACAATCATGAGCATGCAAGGTGCATGAGATTGCATGTAGGATTTCCCTTACAATTTTGGGCAAATTTTGTAGATACTATTATTTATCTAATTAATAGAGGGTCTTCAAGTTCCTTGGATGGTGTTATTCCAAAGGAGGCATGGATAGGTAAAAAGGTAAACTACTCATTCTTAAAAACTTTTGGTTGTGAAGCCTTTGTCCACATTAATAAAGAAAATATAACAAAGCTTGAGGAAAAATCAAAGAAATGTACCTTTATTGGATATGGTGTTAATGATTTTGGTTATCACTCATCTGACTATGAAAATAAAAAAAATCATTAGGAGGAGAGATGCCATATTCAATGAAAAAGTCTTGTATAATGATCAGATGTAAGAAAATAAACAAATAAAGGAAAACAAAGAATATACAGTGCTTGATGAGATCACATAAAAAGTAAAGGTGCCTGAAAATTTTAATGATCAGTAGCCACAATAAAAACATCAACCAAAATAACAAAAATCATCTCAAACACCTAAAAATGGTGTTAGAAGATCTACCAGTATAAGTAGACCCCTTGAATGATATTTTCCTTCATTATATTATGTATTGTTAACTGATTCTAATGAACCAAAAAGATATGAAGAAGCAATGCAGCGAAAGATTTGCATCATGAGAAGTTAGATGTAAAGACAACCATTCTCCATGGGGATTTGGAGGAAGAAATATATATGCAACCACCACCAGGGTATGAGGTGAAATGGAAAGATAAATGAGGGTGAAAATTAAAGAATAGCTTGTATGGCTTAAAACAAAATCCAAGGCAGTGGTATGTAAAATTCGATGGGTTTATGTCTAAATAAGGTTATACTAGATGCCACTCTAACCATTGTGTTTATCTTAAAAAGAAAAATGATGAAAGCTATATTATATCATTATTATATGTAGATGGAATTCTTGTTGCAGGGTCTAACATGTAGGAAATAAATGTGCTCACAAGAAAATTGGTAAATTTGTTTGCAATGAAGGATTTGGGTGTTGCAAAACAAATCCTTGGTATGAGAATAACTAGAGACAGGAAAAATCACAAATTAGCATTGTCTCAAAGTGAGTACATAGAAAAGTTGTTGGAAACATTTAATATGTAGAATTCAAAACTAGTTAGTACACCTTTGGCTAGCCATTTCAAAATAAGTAAGGATATGTGTCCCAAGACCCGAGAAGAGATGGATTATATGGTAAAATTCCATATGCATCAATAGTTGGAAGCTTAATGAATGAAATATTCTGCACAAGGACTGATATTGCACATGCAGTGGGAGTTGTAAGCAAGTATATCAGCAATCTAGGAAAATAACATTGGATGGTAGTGAAGTAGATTCTCAGGTATTTGAGAGGTACCAAAAATCAAGAATTGTGCTTTGGTGCTTAAAACATTACTCTATAGGGATATGTTTATGCATATATAGTAGGTGGTAGAGATAATAGGAGGAGCATTATAGGGTATGTGTTTACTGTAGGTGGAACAACTGGCAGCTGAGTTTCAAAATTGCAAAAAATTATTGCACTTTCAAAAACAGAAGTAGGTTATGTTGCTACTACAGAGGATAATAAAAGTTGTGCAAGAAGAAATAGATGGGAAGGTTATATAGTGACATCTAAAGTGCTATTCATGTTGAAAAGAACTCATCTTTTCATTACAAGACTAAACATATACACCTAAAGTACCATTTCATATGGTCAGTGTTGGAATATGGGCAATTGAAGTTGGAAAATATACACACTAGCCACAATCCTACAGATATGTTAACAAAATTTGTAACCAGGGAGAATCTGCGATTCTGCTCAGTTTCAGTTGGTCTTCAGGTATGATGGTGAATATGAGAAACAACCAAGTCCAAGTGGAGTCATTTTCCAACAAGTGAAGAAATGATGGAGCTTATATAATCAATCTTCAAGTGGGAGATTGTTGGGTGTGGAGCCTGATTATCTTCTTGATTCATAGGTATTAGTCGCGTTGTGCACCAGTTCCTAAATAGGATGAAACATAACCCATATGATACTTTTTATGGGGTCTAGGGAGGGAAATGACTACTTTTAATGAGCCCCCTCCCCCCCCCCTTGGCAGGGGTTCGATGGCATTTCCCTCGAAGGTAAAAATAGATGAAACATTTCCTTGTAAAATATTGCAATTTCATAGTCAATATGGGTCATTCATTAGGCAGATGATCTAACAATAGAAGCTAAGATAATTTAGGTTTATTTTCCCTAGAAGGCATACCTCGGTTTATATGAGGGAATTGTATTATGATTGTGTATTATTATTTTGAGAGAGAGAGAGAGGAGGTTGTGTGAAAGAGAAGAGGAAATTACAAAGGATATGTTGTACATTGTATCTCTTCATTTTTCTGGATAATATAAAAGGAAGGATTGGTTGTTTCTTAATGGACGTAGCCCAAATTGGGTGAACCACATATGTCTGTGTCTCTCTTGTTTTATGCATTTCTGTATTTGTGTTTTTGCAATATTTTATGTGTTTCATTGTTCCATTAATTAATTTCTAATATTAACATGAGCTTAATGGTTTATTTATTTATTTATTTATTTCAGTTATAAGAGTACTCTAGAGATTAAAGAAGAATATTTTCAAATTTTCTAGATTGTTGATAAAGTATTTATTACTTGTTACTTAAAAGAGATCATAAAATTAGTCTCAATGAAAATTGAGATACAAATGTCAATTATAAAATACAGAGTTAAGTGATATATCAAATATATAGGAACAAGAGCTTAGAGAGACTCGATTGTCCTTGAATATTTTCCTCATGAGTGATAAGTGCCTTTTGTATCTCTATTGGCTTTTCCTTTTCAAATTGTTTTAAATTTCTACTGCTTCATTTGTATGAATTTTGAGGGATAATTGTAGCAATGAGAACCAATGTTACTTTTTTTCTTCAGGGCAACCTAATAGATAATTTATTCAATTGGCCAATGAGTACTAGTTATATAATTTTTTCCTTGTTTATATACATATATTTCCATTTTATGCAAACATTTATAGAAGTATGTAACCTCATCATCTATTTCATCCTGGCCGATTCACTGTGGAGGATATGTTTCCATACTTAATTGTTGTCCTAATCTTGGATAAAATAAACCTCGAAACATCGTATAGACATCTCCCCATTACTAATGTATGAGTATTTTGGCATGTCTTATCCGAGAACGTCTACTCGAGGATAAAAAAATTCTCGTTATTCAAACCCCTCCCTTTCTTCCCTGTGACTCACTAGTGCACGACACATACCTGACTTGATCATCCATGACAACTCAATTAATGTTCCCCTCATATTTTCTTCCCAAACACTTCACAACCTAGTTCAGGTCTAGATTCCTCCACCTCACCTCATTATCCACCTCTTCTCACCTAACGTCCCCTGGACACTTTCACATGAAATACTTCACGATTACTTATGTTTTAATTTCACCTGGATCATGCCATTTCCACATTATCACATGGAACTGCAATCGTCCCATCTCCAAGATATTATATGGCATATTCACATGGCCAGTCTTTTTCCATGTTTAACTATCGATCAAATTTCTCTTAAAATAAGTCTCATAACCCCAAGTTTAAGTCTTCCCATAACTTAAGTACGACTACTTACCGTGTTTTTCATCCGAGAACCTATGCTCTGGTACCAAATTCATGCGACTTCATTTTGGTGCACTTTCTTCAGCGATGGAAGTATTATCACATCATCACATTTCACTTCAAAGCCATGGTTTAGTGGATGTGATATGCCATACTCACATTCCTGACACCATATTTGGAATTTAAGAGACACTTATGATTAGATTTCCTTTTTTGGCTAATTTTTATTTACTATGATTTTTACATTTATTAACATTTAGTTAATTATTTTTTGCTTCTTCACAAATACTTGTCCACTTGGTTCAACTCTAATTTGAACCACCTCTTCTTATCATCCATGTCATGCTACCTAACATCCACCAAACACCTTGTTTTGAAATACTACCCAAGTTCCTTTTTTCTCTAGTTTCTCCCTAGTTGGCATCATTATCACATTACTACATGCAACTCCAAAGCCACCATTTCATGCATTCCATATGACATATTCACATGGACAATATGTTTCCATACTTAACTATTAATAGAATTCCCATTAAAATAAGTTGTTGAACACTAGATGCAAGTCTTCTCGGAACTTAGGTATGGTTGTTGCCCACGCTTTTCATCTAGGAATGTCTCCTTCGGGATGAAATTTCCACTACTTCTTTCCAGTACAAATTCTCCTATCATGATGGTATTGTCACATCATCATATTTCTCTTAAAAGGTACTATCTAATAGATACATTAAGACATATTCACATGACCGATGTTGTACTTGGAAACCAACAAACGGTTATGATTAGATCGCCTTTTGTCATTAATTTGTATTTACTATCATCTTAGATTTAGTAATATTTGGGTCATATTATTTGTGCATTCATTGCAACTCTTTCTTTTTCTATCAAATAAGTTGGCTATGCAAATAATATTAATTCTCGTTGCCAAAATACTTCCCGAGTTCCTTGCACTAAATTTCCACATAATTACATGTATTTTCAAACTAATCATTTGGCACATGCCATCTAGGATATTCACATGCTTGAGGGTGCATTTTGAAGCAATCATACACTTTTTATTCTTACTATTTCATTTCTTATTAAATTGTATTTACTAATCTCTTCCTATTTAGTAACACTTGGTGTATTTTTTCTTTTTTGTTCATGTTGAACTCATTGTAGTTCTTGTCTTTCTATTTAATAGGGAATTTATGCAAGTAGTTTGAATCCTCTGAAAATGATTTGTGTTTATCTTTCTCTACAATAATAAAATACGGGTAGAGAAAAGAAAATGCCACCTCCTTCGAGAAGCGTAACATGAATCATCAAAGAATTTGATGATACAATTCCTGAGAATAGCTTGTGTTCAGTACAATGATTTCATAGGAGACAAAAATATTAAGTTGGGATGGAATTTACAAGTTAATCGAAGAGGAATTACAAGATATTGTAGATAGAGAAACTAGTGCAATTGTTCCTGATGATACACCTGAGAGAATTAAAAAACTAGAGTACACATTAGTTGACACAATGAGGTACAAACTACATGAAGTCACTGCTAGACAAAGACTAATGTCTTATACAAACTTAATTTGATGGGCCATAGACTTCGTCAACATTCCAAAATGATAGATTATCACTCCAAGGGGTACAATCATTGGGTCTTTCATGCCAAATGAAATCCAGAGTATGTACAAATTTCCCACACCTAGTTTAATTTTCAATCATAGATTTGTAGATAGTTTCATGCAAACATAATGTAAAGAACTCAAGGTAACACTTCCCACTTTGCTAAAGGATTGGAGATATGTGTTGAAGAAACATAGGAAAGAACATTATAATGATTATTCCATTTCGTATATTTCCCCTCGTTTTTGTTATCTTGCTACTATGTTGTGTCATCTGTTTGGTTACAAAAATGTTAATCATTTTCTTCTTGAATGGGTTTCTATTATTCAAAGAGTTGCCAAGGGTGAAATTTTTAATTGGGATGAAATGTTGTCAAATATCATTGCCAACATGTCCTCACATATCTAGAAGAAAAACCTCGACTCCTAGACCACCTTTCTACATGTCTACTTATATCATGGATGATATATGTCGGTCAACAACCTTTCCAGCTGTGGGTTGGAAATGGACATCTGCGACCCTCATCCTATCAACATCTATCACAAGAAAATTTGGGGGGAAAATTACTTTCAACATTTCTATGCCATTTGTCACCATGTTATGCTTCCTTTTCACGAAGCCCTCTTTGATAGGAAACCCAACAAGATTTCTTAGATAGCTCTTGTTTGTCTTCAAAAAATTAGAGATTGGTACCGTGAACATAACTTTAGTTATATAAGTATTGTGGGTTGCCTTTCTCCCCCTTATTCTCTTCATATATATGTTAAATATAGAATCATATGTATGGAGGTTAATTATTATATAGTAGGAACATGTATTACTTATGAATTAAAAAGAGCATCGAAAAAGGTTTGGGCTGAATTGCTTATTCGAGCCAGCCTGCATTCCATAATGAACTATCCTCATGGCGAAAAAGAGCTTATCCATTTTCAATCTCTTAAGTTAGCTACAATTCCTCATAAATATCATGACCCTAGGAGGCAAGTTAAAAAGATCACTATGTCCTTTGCTCTTAAAGGGTATATTCATGAGACTTTTGTATTTGATGATCTATTTAAGTCAGCATCTTCGTATCTAGAAGTTATCACAAGGGTCAATGAATTACCATCCAACCAACAAAATGAATTTATAGTCTACAAGGACAACAAAAGACTCCTATTGACTCCTAGTTTACAATCAACTAGAAAGGAAAAGAATGTAGTACAACCTTCTAGTTCATTGATGCAAATGAGTGCAAGAATGAATCCCAATATCCCAAATAATACTAAACAAAAATATATTTAGCAAGATTCTCTTCTAAAGAGCACTCAATCTAAAGAAATTTCTACTTAGAAGATTATTGGCCAATCAACTACTTTGCAAAAGGAATCTATAATTAAAGAACCTAAATATATAGCTATTGATGCTAAAAAATAAATCCCTCTTGAAAAAAATGTTCCTTCAAAGAAAAATATTTCAAAAAACTATGTGTATCATAAGGAAGATATTCTTGATCTCATTATTGATCCCACAATACAGGAAGAATGGAAATTGCATGATCAAGTAGTCTCAACTTATCTAACTCGTGTTGAAAGCCAATCGACCCCAGAGCCAGTTTGTGGTTCTTTGTCCATGAAAGTTTCTGATGAACACCTTATGAAAATGGACTCTCAAATTGTCACATACACTATTATCGATAATTCTCATCTTATGATCTCAACTCCTATCAATACTTTTCCTATTCTTGAGGAAGTACCTCAACAACCTAATGATTAAAGCGAACAAAGTTCCTTCTACGAATTAATTACTCCAAAAGACTTGGAATATGAAATTATCCATTGAGGATATAAACATTATATTAAATGTGAATGAATAAGAATAAGATGAAATACAAATGAGTACGGGAGGCTTGCTTATATATCAGGCAAGTGTCTCTTCATGAAGAGTCATGTCTCAATTAGACATGCCTCTTCAACCTATTTACTATTTAATTAATAATTATTTATGCCTATTATCATTTACATTGTTTTACATTTATTTATATATATTTTATTCGTTACATTGCCTTCTTCCTCAAAAAGCTTTGTCCTCAAAGCTTGTCGATGACAAAAGGCTTGATCTCTTTCTTCGGCTTCGAACATCTTTCTGTCTTGGAATAGTCATCTTCATCGATATAAGATGATATGATCTTCTTAGTGACAAACAAAATTGTCACACTGAGAAGGGTTCAGACCATCCAAGATTAATCTTTTGTATAGTATTCTGATCATTGGAATTTGTAACGACTTGTTAGCATAAGACTGGATTAATGTTACATCACTATTATATGGAACATCAGTTTGTTGTTTTTGGTCTGAATGGTACTGATACATAGCATGGTTGATTGGTCTACTCTCGTGATTCACATTTCGATATGGAGTTTTTAGATTTTCTTCTAGTGAAGATGTTGTTGAATTGGTTATGGAACATTCACTTGGGATGTCCATTTTCCGAACTGCAACATCTGAGGGTGTTGTTTCTTTAACTGACTTGTCTTCTTTAGTTGCCATATTCACTGGATCGGTATTTGTTGTTTTGTCATCCACTTGAATTGCTATATTTGATACTTATTTCCTGATGAATTGTTGTACCTTGTTTTCTAATGACTTCTTATCCTTCTTAAGTTTCTTAATTTGCGTCAATAATTTTTCACTATGGGTTTTAACTCGAGAAACTTCTTCATTTTTATCAATAGTGATTTTTCCAATTTCATTTTGCATATTTTGTAATACTTTTTACCTTCTTGAGAAATTACTTTTGAAATATCCATTATATCTTCTGACGTTACTGAATTAGGCTTCAGTGTAACATCTTGGAGTGTTAATTTCTTCTTCTTGTAAGAAAATGTTAAAAAAAAATTCTTAGTATTTAGAATAAAGGACCCTAGAGTTTTCATCCATGGTGATCCCAAAACAATGTCACTATCATTAAAAGATAAGGTTTGCACAGTGAATTATGAGGTAAAAGTATATTCTCCAATATTTAGGTGTAGATTGCTTATATCGTATTGTTTGCCAAAAATATTTGTTTCAACTATATTTGATTCAGGAATCACCAATTGATTAGCACATTTAGGACTAACATAATTACTTCTTTTAGTAGGACTGGTAGAGATTATGATGTTTCTTCATACGAGTGATCCTTTGATTTTAAATAGTGTGTAAACATATGTCCTATGGGTTTCAAGAAATCTTTCATTACTAGTCTCCATTTTTGCCTTGACATTTTTATGTAAACAATATGTCAACTGGAGATATTTTTATTATAAAATATCACTTATTTCTTCCATATATATTTTTCAATAATGTGGATTGTTAAAACTTGAATACCCTTTAAAAAAAAATATACTCCTTTATATTGTTGCCCTCTATATATGTATGTATTTATTTATATTAAGACCCCTTTTCAAAATAACTTTATTATCTTAAAATAATAATAGTTTCACTTCTTTTTTTTTAAATAATAAATTGGTCCCTTTTTTTATATACCTAATTACTCCCTTGATAACTTTTTAATGTCACCCCACTTAATAAATATAAATGTCACGTATTTTCATATGACACCGTCACGATGTTAAAATAGGATGGGCTATTACCATGGGTTGTTTTTTAAAACCTCCATTAAAATGTTCTCCACGTAAAAAGTAAAACGTGTTCCTTTTTGTTTTTGTTTTTGTTTTGTTTTGTTTTGTTTTTTAACTTTTCAAAATACCATGGGCAATTACCATGGGTTGTTTTTAAAACGACGGGTTTCTCCACATAAAAAGTTTTAAATATACTTCGATTTTTTTATGTTTTTTACTTTTTCTTCTTCTCATTTTTTTAATTTATTTACTTATAATTATATATATATATATATATATATATATATATATAATATATATATATATATATATATATATATATATATATATATATATATAATTATATATATATATATATTTATTTATTTATTTATTTTATGGCCAAAGGTCAAGTAATGAATTTTCTTTTAATTTTAATGGCCAAAGGCCTAGAAAAACGAAGAAAAGGAGAAAATCCCAAATTCTGAGCAAAACGCTTCAATTGTACGGAAAAACGGTTGACGAATTTCGATAGCCAAGGACCTGGATCGGAGAATAAGCTCCGTGCACTGGTTAAGCAACCTAGAGGACCAAACTCCTTTGATACCAAATGAAGTGAACAAAGTTCCTTCTACAAATTAAGTACTCCAAAAGATAGAATATGAAATTATCCATTGAGGATATAAATATTATATTAAATGTCAATGAATAGGAATAATATGAATTGCAAATGAGAACGAGAGGCTTGCTTATATAGCAGGCAAGTGTCTCTTCATGAAGAGTCATGTCTCAATTAGACATGCCTCTTAGACCTATTTACTATTTAATTAATAATTATTTATGCATATTATCATTTACATTATTTTACATTTATTTATATATATTTTATTCGTTACAATGATTTTGAATTTGAGATTCAACAAATGACTTCAATTGAAGTCATCTATAGTCCCAAGAAACATGTCGTTTTAAGAAAGAGTAGTAAAAGGATAAGAATTTCAGAAATAGAGAGCTCACGTGACACACTTGTCTCAACAACAACATTATAGACTCTTTGGGAAATGTCTTCCTCCACCTCGAATCATGATAATTTTGAAAAATTTCCATAATATGTTGGACCCTATGTGTATGCCAACATTCATAAGGCCAACAAAGTTAAAGAATTCATTAAACAAAAAGATGAGAAGATAATCCTGCTCGAAAAAGATTGTTCAAATTTGAGGGCACAATTAAATGATCAAATTGCTAAAGTAAAAAATAAGCCAGAGGTAGATATAAAGCAGAAGAGGCTCAAGTCACACACTTGTTACAAGGAATAGAAGCCAAAAAATCCAGTGTAATTAAACTGGTGAAATTCAAAGACAAGGCAGTTAATAATAATCAAATACTTCAGCATGAACATGCACAATTATGTGATCATATGGAAAAATGGCATACTATGGAGAAACAAGTTGATGTTTTAATCTATGAGTTTTGTGACATGAAAAAATTATTTGAAGATTCAAGGAAAAACTTAAAGAATTTTTGCAGTGGCAACAAGATCCATACATAAATACCCCTGGCTTACCCATTATCTATAAGTTTCAAAAATATGTTGTAATACATTCATGAAAATCTCAACTGCACATCCTGAAACCAATGATAGAAGATGTAGGAAGGCTCCAAGACTCGCTTATCCAGTCAACTATACAGTTGCTAAAACACACTAAAATGCCCATTGTATATAAAAATTATGCTCTTCCTCAAGCTGGAAAATTAAAACTAGAAGTATAGGAAATTAGACAGGAGTTCCATTAAAAATATTATCAATTATCATCTGTCAACATTGGTCAAATATGGGAGTTCCTAATTCAACCATTCAGTGAGTATCGAAGCACCAAGGTCCTGAACATAAAGATTATTCAACTATTACCTATACTAGAAGCTCATTTTGTGTCATGCTAAGTCAACATTCGTCCACATTCACCTATCGAGTTGGATAATATTCTCAAAGTTTATTCTCAATGGTAGTAGTTCGCTTAAGGGGCTTGACCTAGGTTCAGAATTGTTCATTCCAACCAACAAAACCCTAACTACTATCCCTTTCAGCAAAAACCTGCATAGCACATGTTGCAGTCTCACTCGAAGTAGTATTGGGGGATGCTAGAACCAAGTTTTTACATCCAGAGACAGTGTGATAACTGGTCTTAAGCTTTTATAGCTCAGATCTGCCTTCACACAAATTGATAGTATTCTATGGTCTGATACAGTAACTCAAGTAAAATGGATTCTAGACCTTCACAAAGGTCTATGATCAGTCTTTGCGGACCCTAAATACATAAATTATCCACAATCGCGCATCAATCGATAACCCTAGAAATGCCTTCTTGTAGATCTATCCAATTCATTAGAAATCATAATAGAAATAACCCTGTCTTTGCAAAAATAGATGGTTACTTAAGTCATGCAAAATAAGATAAATTCAGTAGTTTCGCACAACATATATTCATTATTCCATAGTAAACATATTATAAAGAGAGATCATAACATAAATAGAATCAAGCAAGATATTTCTTCAAAATCAGTCTTTATTCATATTCAATGTTTATATTACAAACTCTTTCACCATGTGCACTCAGCTGCAGTGGTCCATGCACACACCTGCGGACTTTCCAAGGCCTCCTACACACTCAGCTGTAGGATCCCTCCCCTTTCACCTAAGTACAGGAAGCAGAGCCTTTCTGCATTAGCACTTTCCCAAAACATTTTCTATCTTGACTTACTTACTCTTTTCTACCTCTTGGACTTGGTATGACTCAGAGATATATAGCTTTCTTGCAGACCATGGGTGAGTCTCAAAACCAACCTATTTACGTATCTATAACAAGGGGCTAAGACCCCTTTGACTCCTATCTAACTGCGACACTCCACATCCACATTTCACGGAGACTTTACATATTTTACAAAATTTGGGTTAACTAACCCCAAAACTAACCCTAAGGACCTTATCCCAATAGGCCCCCAACACAAATATGGTGATTCACCCCAAATTCACTCAGTTGGCGCCTGGATCTTGTTGCGGAGGCCACCTAGCTCGACTTGTAATATTGCTATTTCAACATCACTCTGCATCGAGACCTGCTGCACTTCTTCCACCAACTTCTCTGTTGTCAGGCCTTCCACTACTGGGCGCATCATCCTCTATGTCTGTTGTAGCACCTTTATCTTTTCCTATAGTGACAGAGTAAGTTGGTAGGCTTCCTCTAGCCATGGCTATAATCTAGCCTTTAGAAGGGCCTCTTTCCGCTGTAATTCTTCTTTAGTGCTTGCATCTGCTTTCCCTCATGTAACTTTGCAAGGCGTTGCGCTGCCATCAAAGTGTGCATAATCTCTCAGACCTCATCATACTTTCGTTGGGTCTCCCTGATATCTGTGTTCAACCTCTGCAAGTTCATATCCTCCTTCAACTTCATCCATAACTCCATTGCTTGATCTAACATCATTGCATAGTCTGTGACTGCAGTATCTAATGTGTTCATATTCTCCTTAATTTTTGCTCTGCATTACTCCCAAACCTCTAGCAGAGTCGTTGGATGCAACTTCAACTGTAGCTCTGGTATCTTCATTTGAAATCACAAGTAACCTTGCTAATCCTGTCCTTGGATTTCTGTACCGCAGCAACCAATTTCCTTACTTTTACTGAAGGTGTGGCATCCTCTAGGATGTTTAATTCCAAAGCTGACTTGTAGTCCTTCTCTATCATTGTCTCTAGGCTCTGACTTTATGTTTGGATCTCCTTCTTTTCCTTTAGTGCCTAAGCTTTCTCAACAAACATATACTCTTTATTGACCTTAAACTCATTGATTACAGTGAGGGTGTGCTACTCTCTAATCCTTAACTCATATGAAACCCCTTGATGTAGTGCATGCAGGGTCTGGAGCAATAGCGTAGCCAAATTCACTCCCATGTCCTTCACTGTACTAAGCATAACGTAATCCTCATCTGACTCTGCACGAACAGACCCTTCTGGTAAAGGTATCACTTTGAGGTCCAAAGTCTGTTCCAATTCTACTACTATTTTTCTTCCTTGTGTCAGGCTCACTTGCACCCCGCTCACTTGCCCAATGCTCACTTGAATCCTGGCGATATAGATCTGCCACTCACGAAGGTCCTTTTGGATGCTCCCCAACATTTGCATATATTGTTTCTCAAGCTATTACCATAGATCTGTGGTTGCGTCTCTAACCTTGTCACTAATCTCATTGATATTCCGTCAAGACCATCGGGTTGATGCATGTCTGCTTATCAAACTTATGCTTTTTCCATTGCCTACTAGTCCTCTCTTGTCCGCAGCTCTTCAAGGTGAAGGGAGTGCTTTGTTCCTCTCCACTGCCTCCTTCCTGCCCTAAAAGTTCCTGCTCATCTGTGTGTTGTGAAGCCGATCCTTCGAATTCCTCTATGTTTGGGCGTTCTTTCTCAACTTTTTCTTTTGCAGCGCGGTCTTGCTCTACAACTACCTTAGAAACAACCTCCTTCTTATTTTTCTTAACCAGAGCTTGCACAACCTTTTGAGTTGCTTTCTTATGCTTCTGTGTAGTGGTCGAATGCGTAGCAGAGATCTCTGCACCATTCTTGTACTTACACCAAGCTTCGCGGGTTCACACCACTCCACTGGCCAACTCCCCACAATTTCCTACACGTCTGTCTCAGATACCAAATATGGCAGCTTGTGCCGTAGGTTCTTTGGGTCCTTGCGTGCCCTGATTGAAACATTGTGGAAATCGGCCTTGAACTTTGTGTAGGCCATCAATTGCTTGAACAAGGTTGGGGAAAACCTTGGCCTCTGATTGATAACATTTTGAAGGTCCATATCCATTAGAATCTAGAAAATTTTTTACTCCTCAATCCTTTTCATATCCTTTATTCCCCATAGTGAAGCTAACCTCATTGCCTCGGGTAAAGCTTCCGGCTATGGTGGAAAATGACTATCCTCTGGCAATCTTCAAGCTACTAAAACAATAGAAAATAATAACCACACAGTGGAAGGGATTGCTCTCTTCCAGAGCTTCGCAATAGTTCACGAGGAACTCCTTGCACAGATACTTCACTTAGTTGTATTGAAGTCTCTTCACGCATTAGGAAGCTAGTGATACCACCGACACTAGAACTTCATCTACGTGACACTTCCTCATGATTTTCCTTGCAAGAATCTGGGCAGTGAACTGAACTGCCTGGTCCTAAATAGAGCAGATAGAATATTCATGCGATTCCTTTAGAAGCCCATATTCAGCCTTCATCTTGTTCGCTAATTATTTCTCCCCACTTTTCCTTCCAAAATACTCGGCAGAGTTTTCCCCTTTGTAGGGAAGCTTTTTGATCCGATGAATTAGAGTGTCGGTGATCAGAATGGGCTCCCCAAGCCATAGGTGGCCATCGTGCATTAGCACAAGGAGCTGGCACACACACACGATGTTGATAGTCGACCTATGAAAATGTGGCATGCAGAGCATGTGCAGCAACCCCACCTACTCAACACCTTTGACCAACTTAATGGGTTCCAACCATGTAACTGTTGTCTCTTCATAATAAAATTTTCTTCATATACTTTCTGGTTGGAAAATGTGGGAACCTCTCATGGTCCGCAAGGTCCTAATCCTCCATTTTCAGGACAAGAATGTGCGTTAGTGTTGTGCCTTCAAATTCCGCTTGTTCAGGTAATAGGGGTGTCGAAACCATAAATTTCTCGGAATTTGGGTCCTTGGTAACTTTGGTTTTTCCCTTCCATGGAGGGATATACGTGGGGAGCCGTGAGATAGTCTCGACCTCTTTGGCATCCAATTCATCTACACCTTGGTATTCTTCCTCCAAATCAACCACTTTCTCTGGATGTTTATCTTTCTTCTCCTTTTGTTGCACCTCTGGGTTCTTCCTTAGTGAATGTCTCACCGACATCGGCTTCTTCTACTTCTCCTTTGTGGTTGATTGCTTCATCCTAGGTGACCACAACGTAGTAGGCATAGGGGTTGTAGCTTCCATACTTGATATTTCTGTGCTCGAAACGTCAGAAACAACAACTTCAGAACTTATGACTTCTACGGGGTTGGTATTAGTCATTCATTCTATAAACAACTCTCAGTCTTCTGCAAAAAGATTTGTGAACAAGGGGCATGTCATGAAATCCTCCTAGAATTGATAACTCGTAAGCTTCAAATAGAAAAGCTCCCAGACAACTCTCAGAATGCAAAGTGTTCTTCGGTAGACCAACATGCTCAATTTATAGAAGGTTTTGAATTCAAATCTGACCATTCCCCTCAAATTCTGATCATAAATGCATCTTTGGTGACATATCTCCAAAGATATTAGCCATAAATAGCACCTACCCACTCCTCTTAATTGATTTTTGGCCATAAAATCATGAATAGTAACCCCAATGGCTAATTTTGGACCCATCTGCGTGGCACCATCCTCCATGGTACAGCTCATCCAATGTAACTTCACCTATCACACTCTTTTTATCCATCACGCAGCCTCCCAACCACATTTTTCACTTAGTTTAGAATGTAGTTTATGGTCCTGCAATCCCTTGCAGCTTCTCGTATTACTAAGACTACCATGCTTCCATATATTCATTGCATAGGGGTAGAATCCCCCGTGTATAGCTTTAGCCTGCTTCCATTCACTTTTCCAGGGAATGGTTCCCCATTCAACTTCACGAGTTCCATCCATGATCTCCTTAATAGCAAATGGCCCCAATCAGTGCATTTGAAACTTTCCTAGAAATATCGTGAACTTGATGTCGTACAACAACACTAAATCATCTATCTTAAATATGCACAGCTTAATATGTTGATCATGCCATTCCTTCTCACATTCCTTTTGTACTTACTCGTGAAATCCTGCAAGGAAGCAATCTTCTTCTAACTCCATGATCTACGCGAGTCATTCTTCCAAGGTCTCACGATCTACCATTTCTATTAATGCTGCAATTCATAAACTTGGGACAATATATTCCATAGGCATTACTACCTGAATCCCATAGACCAGTCTAAATGGTGTTTGGCCTGTCAACTTCTTGTAGGTCGTCCTATAAGCCCATAAAACAATAGGTACGTGCATGTCCCAGTCATTCCTCTACACGTTGTAGACCTTTTTCAATGGATGCTCCAAAATATTGTTAAAATCTTCCACCATTCCATTCGCCGGTGGGGGATAGGGCGTGCTCTTCTGATGATACACCTGGAATTCTTCCAATATTGTGCTGATCATTTCATTTAAGAAATGTGTACCCCTTTCATTCGTCAATATCTAAAGGTAGCCAAACCTCGTTAAGACATATTTAAACAAAAACTTTGCTGCAGTGGCTGATGTATAATCCTTCACTGGCTGCACTTCTGCCCATCTGGTTAAGTACTCTGTTGCAATAATGATGTACCATGCACCCATCTTCTTACCTAGTGGTTGTATTGGACCTATAAAGTCAATAACCCATTAATCAAATACCTGCAATGAAACTTGAGGATTTGAAGACAACTCATCCCTCCACGAAGGCTTCCCCGTCCTTTGGCAAGAATCACACGCCTCGCAGTATGCATTCAAATCCTTGTGTAATGTTGGCCACCATCGCCCAACACACAAAATATTCTGCATGGTCACCTTCCTTGCATAGTGACCTCCTGCCACTCCTCCATGGGCTTCAACTAGGATAGTAGCCCATTCAATCTCCAGAACATACATTCGCAGTATCTCATCCATTCCCATCTTATACAAATGACCCTTAAACACTAAAAATCTGTAGCACAAATGACTAACTCCTACTATTGAGTGTAGTAACTTTCTAGACCTATTCCCATTGTTAAAAAGTCAATTATATCATCAAAATGATCATCCACGATGCGCATCGCAAAGAGTTATGTGTCTGGTAGTCCTTCCTCCAAACTACTTGGTTATTCACCTATTTCAATCCTTGATAGATGGTCTAGACCTGCATTCAATATTCCAGGCTTCACGATTACTTCAAATTCATACTCCTAGAATAATAGTAACCATCGGCATATCTTTCCCCCCAACACATGCTTATTGACCAGGTACTTCAGTGAGGAGTGATCTGTATACATTTTAAATTTTCCACCTAAAAAATAATGCCTAAACTTCTCTAGTGTGTAGGCCATCTCTAGCCCTTTGTGCACTATAGTGGAATAATTCTTCTCATCTTTAGATAACTTCCTTCTAGCGAAATCTATCAGCCGTTCAATCTCCCCCTCGCATGCTTGTGTCAATACTGCTCCTAGCACAATGTAAGAGGCATCTACATGCACATGGAATTTCTTCTTCTAGTCTAGAAACACTAAAATATACATTGTCAACATTTTCACCTTCAAGACATCCAAGCTATGCTGACAGTATTCATCCTAGCAAAACATTGCATCTTCCTTTAACAATTTCTCCATTGGTGTGGTTATCTAGGCATACACCTTGATATAATTCCTGTAATACCCAGTGTGTCCCAATGTGCTGCAGTTTTTTCACATTCCTAGGAGCTTCCAAATTCACAATTACGACGATCTTCGTAGATTCCACCATCAAAACCTGCTTACATATGACATGGCCAAGAAAAATCCCAAAGGGCACATAGAATATGCATTTCTTTAAGTTCAGTGCAATCTGATACCTTCGACATGTATCCAACATGAGGCATAGAATTGCAACATGGTGCTTTACCAACCCAAACACATTCTAATAATCAAAATATACCTCGAGGAATTTATGAATAAACTCCTTGAATGTCATGATCACTACCTAGGAAAAATTGCAGGCACGTTCTTCAATCTGAATGGCATAACTGTATATTGGAAGCAGCCCGACTCCGTTGCAAAGGTTTTCTTGCTTCGGTCTTCCAGCATGATCTTTATTTGATGATATCCCGAAAGACCATCAATAAAAGAATATGCCTCCTATATGCTAGCATTTTCTAACACTTTGTTAGTAAATGCTGTTGGAAGCAGATCATGCACACAAGCATCATTCAACTTCCACAGATCTATGCATATGTGTATCTCGCCTTTCTATTTCTTTTCTTGGATTACCATTGGGCTTACCCAATTTGATTCTTCCACAGGATCAATAATACTAGCCTCCAGCATCTTATCTAGTTCCTGGCGCACCTTCTCTTTATATTTAGGATTCATTTGATAAGGCCTTTGCTTAATAGGCTTCGTATTTGGCTTCAATGTGATCTTCATAACCCATAAATCTCTGATGATCCCTTTCAAATATGAAAACTTCGTTGGGAATAAATCCTGGTACTCGCGTAATAGCTCAACTACCTTATCAACTGTATATTCATCCCAATAGTCTCCTATCTTTGCGAACTTAGGTTCTTCTTCATATCTAATGTTTACTTGTCGAGTTTTCAAAGGATCTGATATATCTAGGTTTTCCACCTTTGACCCTTCGACCTTGTGCTATCCTTCTATTTCTAGAATGGTAATATTCCACAGATCATCCTCTTATTCTTTAGTAGTCACATTATAACATTCCAACGCATCGCACAACTGAGTACTCCAATCTGGCTGAGCCCATTCTACCGATTCCTTCAACGTTATGAATATAGCTACTTTTATTTCCTATAGCGCCTCATAAATTCTCTCAAAACCATCCTCAAAGTTGAAGGTTAATAGAAAAATTTCCCTTAAAATGTCCCATTTAGTCGTGCCATGGTGAATCTTCGTCTCTAGATACTAGTTCATTGGGATGGTATCTAACGTATGACAAAAAATATGCACCCATTATGGTTGTGGTTCTATTCCCTAGGCCTTAGTCCATCATGCCAAATGATTCTGTAGATCATCCTTCCCACTCTATTTTTCTGTCATTCTAGTATTAGCATACCCAAATCTTAACTTCATCATTCTCCGGTATTATTTTCATCCAGCAAATTTCTCCTTTTGCATACCCCACCAACAGGTAGCCGTAGTGCGCAACGCCAATTCTAGTGCCTGGAATTGACGCTCTTTTGGTACTTCCCTTTCAAATTCATCCAAAAACAACTCCACATCAATCAAACCATCATAATGCAAATATTTCTTACCTCAGTTGAGACACACCTCAGTGACTTGGTCATCATATTGCAACGAAGCATAGATACTTCATGCAACTGATTATGCCAGTGTTCAAGCTCTTCATCTGAGTCTGAGGTGTAGGAGCTATCCTTGTCCCATGCAATTCATCCATCAACTGTATGATTGATCCAATCCTCATCTTGCATTGTTATCATATATATCTGATCCAGATCATCATCACTTTCTACATAGTCGCGAACAGGTTCAGTATAACGCACTCCTTTAGCAGGGTCTAGTGGCACCACAACCCTTAGTGACTTCTTCTAAAACAAAATCTTGTGCTTCTTCAATTTAATTACTCCATTCATATCAACAGCCCAGTAAATTCCTAGTAGCGTGGGGTAAGGGTTACTGTCATCCACTATTTCAATGACCTAAAAATCATCCAACACGTTCACACCATCAATGTCCACCGTTACACCATATAAGTGCCAAATTGGAATAATATTTTTTTGATTTCCCATGTGCAAGTGAATAGGGGACCACTGTAGTGTAGGTCTTCCCATCCTTTCCCATGTTTTCTTAGGTGGGACATTTGCATCAGACCCCAGATCCAAGATGACTTGGTCCATTTCATATTCTCCTTCTGCGCAATTAGCCTCATCTCATGCCTCGTTTGCGTTTTATGCTTACCAATCTTTCTTACTGTGCATTGTTCAGTAGGATTCTTTTCCTTATTAGCACACTTGTCTATTAACTCTTTCAATCCTTCTACTTCTTTCTGGTTTCGGAGTAAATTCATACAAGTCTTCAGGAAAGTAGCTAGTATTGAAGGATCTACTTCTTGTGTCACACTAGTCTCTAGTGTTTTCTCATGACTTCTTGAGGTGAAGGCCTTAGTGAAGTTCTTCTTGGCTTCCATGAAAGTTTCTCTAGCATGATTGAGATAAAATATACTTCCTTCTCAACATCCTTGCACACCCATCCATCTTCCTTAGGTTGCTTACCATTATCTACAACAATTGTCATACCACTTCTCAACATGATATTTATGCTCTAATCTTCTTTGCAAGGCTTAGTCCTCATCATCTTAATATTCTGCATAGGTTGTTGGGGTTGTGCCTTCTTTTGTTGCATATTTTCCATAAGTACTAGACATTCCTCTATGACATGGTTAAAGTATCGACAATACTAACATGAGGGATGTGTGGGGTTTGTACAATCTCGCTCGAAGTTCCCAGTTTTGCCACAGTTATAGAAGATTACCTGCCCATGCCTTCAACTTGGTCCAGCACCTCTTCCCCATCCTTGTCCTTGGAATCCTCCATGTGCTACTCCAACGCCTTGATCTTGAGGTGGTTTTTTGCCTACACCTTGTAGGTAGGGTTTCTATCCATCATCATCTCATAACTCCTACAATGGCATTCATCATGTCCTACAGTCTTACAGAAATTGCAAAACAATTGCTGAGGGGTTTATACAAACTTATGCAGTAAATGGATGTTATCTGTATTGTGTTTTCCTATAACCAGAAAGATAGCACAACTCCCACACTCATCTCAACATTATTTTCTAGTTTCAGGGGAACAAGCCCTCCCCCTATAATATAGTTCTTGTAGACTAGAAAATGATCCTCATCATGTTCATGGCTCTTACATTTCAAACACTAGACCTCAGCGTGCACCTCCAGCCGAGCTTCCTTTCCTTTCTTCAAGCTCTATAACTCCAAGTACAGACCTTCTAGCTGTGAATGAATCTATTTCACTCCCAGGTTCATATCATGCATAGGTGATGCATCCAACCTGATTGTGATCTCCAAGGCTTCTGCTTGCGTTGATATCTTCTATTGTGATAGAGGTATTCTTAAATGTGGCAAGGGTGATGTTATATACTAGTCATTATGCTGGGAATCTGAGATTATCATATTAGCTTGCCTGATCAGGCACTTCAACCTCTAATCAAAGTCCCAAGGTGTCTCATCTATCTTCTATCAGATTTCCTTAAATTCAATTATGGACTGTGCCTTTCACTTAGTCTTACTAAACTCCTTTTTCAAAGCTAGTTGGGTATCTAGCAATTTTGCATTGGGGTTATCAATGCAATACTTGATATACCATGTTAATGCGTGATCTTGTAAAGTTGTAACCAACTGCACTTTCTTAATATTATTGTCTGTAATCTTCTTTGTTGTCCAAACATCTCCTGTGACAAACCAAAATAGTTCTGGATCTTCACTCCTTGTTCCCTTAAAAATTGGCATCTTCATCGCATTTTCCATGTTGAATGGTGGAAATGGAGGTGAAGGGGGTGAAGGTGTAGGTGGAGGTGGAGTGGATGGATGAGGTATCCTTGGAATACCCTACGTAATTAACTAAACTACACTTTTCAACATAGTGAGCATTGTCCCTTCGTCGTCGCTTGAAGGGGGTTCAATGAGCGGACTATATTTTGGGTTAGATCCTCCATTTCCTATAAAGAATCTCCCGCTTCACGTAGCCCCAAACATCAAGGTAACTGCATACCCTTCTTTTCACATAACAACATTTTAATCCAAGTCTTCAATGATTTCAAATACTTACCTTGTGGTCCTTTAAAGATCCTTTGTTCTGCTTCATTATAGCTGGTATTTCTATCGATCGCGAAATAATTCACAAAGCTTCCCAATGTGTGATCAATCCAGTGGTCCACAACCTGTGCAATATTGCTTTCTGATGCCTCTACATGTCACACCAATTTAGGAGTCCACACTATAGGGCCTTTGTGCCTCCACGTCCCTTGACTATTGGCCAATTTAGATAGCCACTCATATAGTTCTTCAGGGAAAAAATAGGAGAACACGGCGGTCTCATATGTGTACAAAAATATCTGCAACCACTGCTCCTTGGATAATTTAGGATCCCGTTTGTTGGGGATTGGTTTTGCCCAATTCTGACACCTTTTTCTATACTTTCCCTCACCCATTTTGACTATCTTTAACCCCTGCTATGCCTATCTCGGTTATAGCTCTTGTGTTTTTGCCAAAAGGGTGTCGTAGGTTGAAGGAATGCCAATTAATACTAAAAAGCATCTTTTACCTTAACTTTGAGTATTCCTTGTCTAGTTATTCATTATTTTATTACCATGCCAACTAATCTCCAGTTCCCGTGCAGATTTTCTTTGATTCAGAAACATGCCCATAATTCCTACAGACATCTGTGCAATCTTATTTCATTCAAACACTCTGAATTTCATGCAATCGCGGATTGCCTGCAACAACATCAGCAGTTAGCCATGTTCCATGAATTTCCAAGTCCAACGAGAACATGGTTTTTGCGGGGAATATATCACATATTGTTGCTATCCTATTTTCCTTCTCGGATCTGCCAACAACACTACCCAGATTCAGAAGTCTTCTCTTGTTGGACGTTTGGAGAAACAACTACAGCCATGTAATGAGTTTTCATCTAATCCATGCTTTCACTCATGGATTAGACCCAGTATAACTAAAAACAATATATTGTAATATATCTATTAGCTAATGGCTTAGATTATTAGTCTCCTTTATTTTGAGCCATATATCTGATTTGTAAATGTATAAATTATGTCCTAGTTTCGATGATAGGGGTTGTTAGAGTTTTGGGTTGGTTTCAGCACTGATTGTGTATCAGATTGTACCTGACTGTATTTTCATATTAATATAAAGATATATGTTCTGACCATTGCAGTGAGAAAGCTCTTCTGATTTGAAGGGGTTGTGAGTAAGGGAGGGCCCCCTTTGCTCACAACTCCCATAGTTTAGTTTTTATGCATTTTATTTCTGTTTAGCAATAATTTATTTTTACAGCTAATGTTACTCTTTCTAATATATCAGCAACACTGGATGAAATTTATATTTGATTTCTCATGTTGATTGAATTTCTGAATTTGTTGTAAGTTGATTTTTATATCTTTTCCTAATCATCATCAGCAATCTTAAGAGCTGTAGAGGGAATTTTGATCCACTCTGTAGTCTTTGCTACTAAGTGATTGATGCAGGAAAGAGTCATTGGTTTTGTATGCTTGGTTAATTAGATTAATCATCACTTACAATATTAGGCCTGCATATACTTTGCATGCATCTCACAAGCTTACTTGCCCGAGTTGATGATTTATGTTTAATCAAATTATAATGCTATAATTTGACTGAACATTTTGACATCATTTTCAGGGAGGTGCTAAAGGGATAATACTGAAGTGTTATTTATTACATGCATTGTTTGGATTTTTTTTAGGACTGGGGGAGTCGAAATGGTAAGATGAAGGGCAAAGCCCATGCACTGGAGGAGGTCAAAAATTCGCCAAAGTCGTGCCCTGATTTTTTGGTAAGTAGTTTCTTTTGAATTTCTTTTGATAGTAGATGATTAGGTCCAAAATCTACAAATGTATTTTTTGGTGGTGTGAGAACCACTTCATTTAATAATACACTGGCAAGGAAAAAGAAGTTTGCAAGAAATAAGGCAGCAAGAGAAGAAGAGTCCGGTGAGGAGGTATGTGGTCTTGAAAAGAGCCCATAACATATTCCTGCTTCTAATATAGTAGCTTTTGCAGGAAAAGCTTATGTTACTTCCCATTTTGAATCTCCTGTCACAAGGAAAACAACATCTCTGCTCAACACTCAACCTGAAAAGGAATTCCTTGGAAATCCTATTCAAGAACCAGAAATCAAAACCATTGATTTTGTTGGATCTGTAGTCAACAAAGCCCCCACTTCCTTTTGCTCCAAAATTACCCATGAAGAGGGGACTGGTCACGTAGATGGATACCTTGAGAAGGAAGAAGAACTGGCCACATTCGAATTCCCTATCAGGGAGGCTGGTAGAGCTACTTAGATGAATAATATTCCTCCTTTAGCCTTGCCTAAATTTCGTGGGATCCCCAATGAAGGTCCTAATGCATTTCTATTCGAATTCAATGTGTTATGCAGGGGCTATGAATATTCTTCCAATGCTCAGAAGCTGAAGTTGTTTCCTGCAACATTAAAGGATGAAGCTCTCAGATGGTTCATGGGGTTGGCTTCAAACTCCATTACAAATTGGGAGGAAATGAAATAGGTATTCTTAAGAAAGTATCAAGATTATTGCAAGACTAGGGATCTCAGAGAAGAGATGTTTGGCATGACTCGAAAGGAGGGGGAGAGCCTTGAGGACTTGGTGGAGAGATTTCAGTACAATCTGCAGAGGTATAAAATGAATCAACTGAGCAAGGATATTAAAAGAACAATTTTGCTCAGAGCAATTAGACCAGAATCTCTGGAGATCTTGAATCTCATGGGAGGAGGTGACATATAAAAGTTAGGCTATGATGAAGTATGTGCGATATGTCGTCGATATTCAAGAGGAAATTCTAAAGTTGGAGGAGGAACAAGAGATATTGCTTCCAGGCTTGTCAAGTTAGTTGTTGGAGCTGGAGCAACCAAAGCTGAAATGGGTAATTTATTTGAAAGTATTAAGACTTATATTGTTAGCACGTTATCTTTTCAATTGGATGTTTTGAAGGTTAAGAAGAAATAGGAAAAACAGGAGAAACTGGAAAATCCTTGGTCGTGTTCTATTCGAAATGCAGGAAGAAGCATGCCTTAAGGGAATGTCTTGTAGATAGCATAGAGATATTCTCAATCTACGAAGCAGAATACTCTATTGATCAATGCCCTTCACTTCCTGAAATCAAAGCAACATATCTAGCAGATCAAAGAGCTATCAACACACTTTATGCAATGACATCTCAAAGACCATGGCAACCACATGCTGTAGGTATGGCTCAGTCGCATTTTCAAGTTCCTTATAATCAATTTTAGATGTGGAATATTCCAATGCCCTGGTAGACCTAGCCTCCACAACAACCTTGGCAGGCCAACTTTTCTTACCCTCCCACTCATAATTTCCCTTCTCAAAACTTTTATCCTCCGCAGCTTACACAACAAAAAATGATTCAACGTCAACAACAATAACTTCAGTTGCTTGCCCCACCAAATTAACCTCGTCCTATGCAAATTCCTGCCCAGCCAATGCCTAAACCCAATAATAAAACCATCCAATCTGCTCACAACATTGGATTGGTCACCTATCCCACTTTTCCTACCTATTTTATTGCACCACAGTCGCTGCAAGAAATTTATGTTCCCGTGTTACAAGAAATTCCTGTGTCGTTGCTAGAAATCTAGCTGAGGTCAAGAAAAGTGGTGAATCAGCCCAGAATAATTGAAGAGATTGTAGAGGAAGACTCTCTAGAAATTCTTGAAGTTGAAACCACACCTGAACCAGTAGAACAACGTACTTCAATATTGCAAGAGCCTTCCTCATCCCATACAATCCAGCCTCCTTTTCCAGAGAGGTTGGAAATGAGACTAAAGAAACCCGAGTTTGACCTTGTGTATGAACTGAGAAATGTATGCATTAAGATCCCATTGCTGCAAGCAATTAAAGATATCCCAATCTATGCTAAAATAGTAAGGGAGCTATGTACCAAGAGACTAGGAAGATAAAAGAAAGAACTCTCTACAATTCAGGTAGCTGGAAATCTTGCAAGTTTAATGTCTGTTGGATTTGTTACTGAAAAATATGCAGACCCTAGAATCCTTGTGGTTACCACCTTTATCAATGGATAACGTATAAAAAATACTTTAATTGATTTAGGTGCAACCATTAATGTGATTACTATGGAGACCTTATCTAGAATAGGAACCTTTGACTTATTTCCTACTCCTACCATGTTAGAATTAGCAGGCAGGTCTAAGGTAAGGCCAAAAGGGGTATTAGAAGACATTGTCATATCATTAGATTCTTGGAAGTACCCTGCATATTTTTATGTTCTTCAACCCAAAACTAACATATGAGGGCATCCTTTAATCTTGGGGAGATCGTGGTTAGCCACGGTAGATGCTTATATAGGGTGTAGGTCTAGAAATATGACCATCACTCATGGGACTAAAACAAAGCACATTAATTTATATCCCCCCACTCAACCTCTCTTGAAATCACAAAATACACATTGGTTTGAAGAAAAATAGCATGATTCAGAATGTTCCCAACCAATTTTGACAATTGCCAAAGCCATGAGCCTTAAATTGTTGTATTTCTAATCCTAATTTTTTGCAGCAAGAAGAAGGGTAGTCTTGTCATAATTTAGATCTCATTACTAATTTGCAAGATTTTCATGAATATGGTATAGAAAACAATATTATTATCTGCATTTCCTACATATTCCATGACAGAATGGGGGAGTAAGGTGGTAGAAAATTTTCCTAAAAAGCCTTTGAATATTAATTCTGCCTTAACCCCTGAATAGGAAAAAAAATTAATTCAAGCATTGAAAAAATTTTCAAATATTTTTTGTTGGGAATATACAAATATGAGAGGCATTCACCTGGACACATGCATTCATCGTATTTATATAGAAGAGAAAGCCAGGCCCGTGAGATAGCCACAAAGGAGGATCAAACCCGCTTTAAGGGAAATTGTGAAAGATGAATTGTAAAAATTGTTAAATGTAGGGTTCATCTATCCTATCTCGGATAGCCAATGGGTATCTCTATTGGTTATTGTCTCCAAAAATAATGGTAAATGGTGAGTGTGTGTAGATTATAGGGAACTAAACAAGGCCACCTTGAAAGATCACTTTCCCTTTCCTTTTATAGACCAAGTGCTGGACACTTTGGAAGGAAAATGGTATTTTTCCTTCCTATATGAATTCAGCGGGTACAATCATATTAGGATTGCTCAGAAATACCAGGAAAAGACTACATTCACATGTCCTTGGGGCACCTATGCATATAGGGTACTACCATTTGGTCTATGCAACGCACCAGCCACATTCTAGTGGGCAGTCCTTGGTATTTTTTCTGATCTTTTGCATGATTGCGTAGAAGTTTATATGGATGAATTTACAATCATGGGTGATACTTTTGAAGAATATGTACATAATCTTGAGAAATTTTTGTAGAGATGTAGAGAAACTAACCTCTCGTTGAGTAATGAAAAATGTTTTATGACTATGAATGAAGGTATTGTTTGGGTCATCATGTTTCTGCTATAGGAATAAAAGTTGATCTGACAAAGATTGAAGTCATTGTAAAGCTACCCCCACCAACCAATCAGAAGGGAGTCCAAAGTTTTCCTGGACATGCAGGCTATTATAGAAGGTTTGTTGAGAGTTTTACAAAAGTAGCCTCTCCATTATTTAAATTGTTGACTAAAGAAGCTGAATTTCTTTGGGATGATGAGTGTCAAGCTGCATTTGATACACTCAAGGAAAAACTTTCTTCAGCACCAGTATTAAGAGGCCCAGATTGGAAATTTCCTTTTCATATTTCCACTGATGCCTCTGATTCAGCCATAGGAGCAGTATTGGGACAAAAGGAAGATCCAGTAACCCATGTTATTTATTACGTTAGTAAAAACTTAACTCCTATAGAACTGAATTATATGGTAACTCAAAAAGAATTCCTTGTTGTGATTTATGCTATTAATAAGTTTAGACATTACATCATGGAATATGAAGTTTTTGTACACATTGATCACTCTATCATTTGATATCTCATGAATAAACCAGTTACTAATGGCAAGATTACTAGCTGGATTTTGTTGCTATGGGAATTTGACATCACGGTATTGGATAGGCCTAGAAAGGAAAATTTGGTAGTTGATTTCTTATCTAGACTCAACCATGCAGATGAGGATGTTCCTGTTAATAAGAGCTTTCCTGACAAAAAATTGTTTGTTATTTCTGTTAAAACACCTTGGTTTGCAGACATGGCCAATTACCTTGCTACGAGAAAGTTTCCTCCTTACTTTTCATCTAATAAAAAAAAGAGAATTATTAGAAAGAGTGCTCGTCAAGCAATAAAAAGGGTCTTTTTCACCTCTATTTACCCTACATTAATTATCAATCCAAGGTTGATTTGTTATCTCAAAGAGTGTACTTAGTCTGAGGCCGTCATTTGTTAGAGTAATGCTAGTAGTATAGTGCTTTTGCAAAAGTAACTAAATACTGGAAACAAACTTCTAAAGGTAATGGTAAGAACTGGAAATACTTGTAACTAAATCATTCATTTAAAGAACTACAACACTTTCTCAATCAAGGGTGCAGTAATAATAACTCTTCCATTTGTAAACTGGTGTAATTGAAAAGAACTTAAGGAAAAGATCATCAACCTGGGAACTGGACAACAACTGTCAATGTTCACTACAGTTTCAGATCGTTCTGTGCACACCAAAGAGATGATAATTCAAATAATAGGAAAAGGAAAAACAACTAATCTATTTAACAAGATTGAACATCAAAGCGTTAATCTACCAAAATGATTGAAGCAATAATTGTAATCTACAGGAATCAAGCAACAATCTTTACTTCAGAAATGATTTGAACAACAAATGGAAATGGGACAACAATCTAAAGGAAGTTATGAAATATTGAAGAGTAACCAGAATCAAATGTAAATCCTCAGCAAACCAAATCGAATATTGCATATAGCACTTCTATATTGAAGGAAACAGTAATCTAAGTTTCAACACAACAATTATTAATCACGGTTATGAAGAAACAACAATTTCGATCACAGTGGAACAACAATCCAAAATGAACAACAAACATGTTTGGAAGTAAACCGCAGATAAATACACAATACACACCATTGTTACTCTGTAAATGAGCAGTAATGGTAATCTGAAAGGAATAGTAATGTTATACAGTAATATCAATCTATTAAAGGAACGACAATGCGATATAAATTCAGAATGAATAACATACCATTCTAATTGCAGAGAATAACCTTACTATTCAAATAGGAACGAGATATAACAGAGCTAATATATGGAATAATAAGGAATAGTAGATTATTGAACAAAGTGAATAAGAGAAACCAAAACACACATGACTTGGAATCGAAAACTAATGGTACAGGAAGCAAGTGATCCACCAAGGCTGGGCCCTTAACCTCCAGGGACACACTGCTGTGATTGCTCCAGAATCAAAGATGGAACAACAACAGAGTTTATATATTAAGCATCAAAATAGAGTTACAGTAATCACTCTTTTAAAGAGAGTCGAAGTTTAAGTTACAATAGTGAATTTCATAAAAACAATAATAGTCCGCCCCTTGGGCTAGCAATGTTGTCCCTTCTTATAGCAGCCAAGTGGAAATATCAATGATACAGATAATCTTTAAGGTAGTGATCCCTTAGGATCAAAGGATCTGGAGGGATTCACTAGATCGTTATTTCTCAGTTATCTCTTTGTTCTCTTGCGCCGATTTGGTATCTCCTCTTCCTTTTCCTTGCTTATACGCTTCAATCTGGATTGCCTCGTTTGGATGCAGTTCCCTATCAAAGGGACAACAGTTGATTTCATCTTGTCTTTTTCTTTGGAGTGGCGATTTTCCATTTTCCTCTTTTTTTTGCATAGGAAAAGGTAATTATTAGTCATTTTATGTTGCTCACAAATCTTCTAAAATTTATCATAATCTTTCACCATATGCCTATTTTATAATGTAAAAAAATTATGAATTTAAAGAAAAGAAAACAAAATAAGTAGTAATTACATACCTTCTCTAATTCTCAACACACCCCCCTGCTTACCCTTTTTCATGCCCTCATGAAAACATTGTAATTGACATGCAAGGAAGTTAGGGAAAAGGCTGGAGAAGGGATCTCATTAGGTGGCCTACAACCATGATGCCTAGCTAGGTGTTCAAAAAGATGTCCTATCTGACCTTCAAGCATTTCATATAAGGCTTGATATCCTGGTGCAGGGTGCAAAATGACTGGACTTGGGAACCTACAGCCTAACCACGACGGGCCTTCTCTCAAAATGAGGTCACCATAGATACCCAAGTGGTCAGCAACTAGCTTAGACTTCTCATAGTTGAAGGGTTCCCTGTTTTGGATATTCCGATTAGAAGTCTGATATCAGAATTTGGCTACTGCTATGGCGAGGTCTTTGATGGTAAATAAGTATTCTACCGCTTGCTGGATGACTGTTGTTTGGATAGGTCCCAATGCCTCGATCACTCGCTGAGTCCTCATTAGGCTCCTATGTTTATTCCATAGCTAGAGTGGGTCTCTAGGTTCACCCCTCACCCATAGATCTAATCCGTTCTCCTATCTTTGAAAGACATTGTAGGTTTTAAGCCACTTTATTTGATTAACACCAAAGGAAATAAATGCCTGCAGTTGGACATCACCCACAAAAGGGCTAGGTTTATGTTCTGTTTCTCCATCTAATACAAGATTGTGCAAATAGAATTCACATAAAAATCACTAAACTTTCACCCCGTAATGCTTACAAAAATTTATGAAGTCATTAATGGTTTTTGTTTCTATAGGTACTCCTGCCTTGACAACTTTAATTTTCAATTGTAAATATCTTTCCATTAAGAACAAAGCATAGTTTCTAGCAAGTGCCCTACATGCTAGAACATTAGTATACAAAGAACATAAGGTATCCATTTGTTTGATGACTATGTCTAGTCTATGGGTTACCTTTTTGACTCTTTCTTTTGCCTTTCGCCATCCTTCAAAGGCCTGGCTTTCAAATGCATTAACTTTCCTCAGCTGCTGTTGTAATTTCTCGTATATTCTTGAGGGACAGTCTGCTCTGTAAGTTTCTCTATTGTTTGCTGGGCTTGTGCCAAATCTTTCTGCAGAGTTACTATCCTCGGGTCCTTATTCAACATAATAGTTGTAGGTAGGAGATCTACTGGATCTTCTTATCACAGGTCGATACATTATCCGTTTGTACTTCGACATGGGTAACAACTAGATGTTGTTCCTTTCAGTTTTGAATGGCAAGTTGGACTTGAGTCCTCTTGATCTTTTTCTTAAGGGGTTTTGCCTGGGTGGTTGTATTCTTTTCCACAGTTGTTCCTTTCGATTTCTTCCTCATTTTCAAAACCCTTATCTGTTATCGAAGTTGCTTAATCACGTTAAGCAATCTCTATTATTCCTTTCGTAATATTTTAATTTCCTCTGTTTTCTTGGAAGGAACGACCATTTGTTTTCTCAGGCTTGGGCTTTGTACCTCAAGTATTGTACCTTCATTTTGGCCAATTTCCTTATTTTCTTCTAGGGTGGTTATTCAATGTTATTTTGATTAGGTTACTCAAGGGTAGAAACCCTAGCTTTCTCTGTTGTTTCCTTGGTAACTTCTTCTTCTACCCCTTCTTCATTCTCATCACTCTTCTTCCCAGATACGCTCTCATTGTGAGGGAGTGGTCCTCTTCTCCCTCCTCCCCATCACATAGTTCCTTGGATGCACTTTTTTCATGAATAGAGTACTCATGTGGTCCTTCTTCCTCATCACATAGTTCCTCAGATGCACTTTTATCATGAGCAGAGTGCTCCTGCGGTCCTTCTTTGGTGTGGGGGTTAAGTGGACTATGAGGTTGGACATATTCACCCATATTGGCTAGAGTGTGGGACAATTCATCTTCTTGCAGTGGGTTTTGTAGTGGACTTTCATTGCATTGCTCTGCTTCCTCTTCTTCCTGACCGGATTGTTCAATCTCCTACTCCAGTTCTCCTTCATCGTTTTCCTCCAATTCTTTTTCGTTCTCCCCTCCTTCCAATTGTGGGGGTTGTTTGTCTCCTGAATCATGTATCTCCACAGGTTGACTACTGTTTTCCTAGCAATTTCTCAGCATTCCTCTGATCCTTGCCAATCTAATAGATTTTCTTCGTTTTAGTGGTCTGCTCGATGTACTGGAAACATGTTTTCATTTTGGGGCTGGCAAAGCTAGTCCCCCACCTATCGTGAAAATCAGTTCTTCCCAATTTCTCTACTGTTGGGCAAGACTGTGGCTGACTATCAGTCATATTAACCCATGGTGGCTTACTACTGACTCTAGATGGCAAGATTTCTTCATACTTCGGGCAACATCATGTAATAAAGAATTTAAAAACACAGGCAAATTCACAGCACACTTTTGCTTTAACACAGCTAAAAGTTTAAGATGGCATGGTCTTACCATGTCTTTCCTACCGTCACAAGTGATGTAGCTCTAGATAATTCTCGCCAATTCTGCCCATGGTTCTCCCAAGGTTTCCAGTAGAACTCCCTTCCCTTTTATAGTCAGGTTCTTCCCTTCATCCTAGAAGATTTTCATGGCATCTCACAGTCTCACCTTTTTTAGAGTCCACATAGGTCTAGTGGCTAGCAGTACCAAAACTTCTGCAATTATGTCGTCAGTGACTGCTATCTATCTCCCTCTCATGATTGAATGATATTCATGCAAGTTTTGTAAAAATTCAATTGCCACTGTCTCATTGGATTGCTGTAGATGGTTAAGATAAGTTATCCATCCTGCCCTTGCTAGGATTTCTCGTGCAGCATCGGAGACCATCAACACATGTGGCTCACTACAAATTGATCTTCCTCCCATGCTTAAGACACTATTAAAAACACAGAGACGATAATGGAATAGCAGGTTGTTCAATTTTTTAGCTCGCTATTAGAAAACACAGAGAAGATGACGGAACAACAAGTTGTTCAAATTTCTAACTTACTGCTAATTTTTGCAGAGAAAAACATGGAAATAGCTTCAGAACAACAAGCCATGCATATTGGAAAACAAAATATTGTTAATATTTGCTATTCCCGAGTCATTAATTCTTCCGAATGATGAGTTGACACATATGTCAGTGAATTATGGAGATCACTCGCCCCCCCTGCAATGTGATAGGTCGTCCTCGACCGTCAAATGAAGGAGCGGTGTGTTGAACTGCCATAGTACAGAGTCATAAAGGAACAACGTATAAAGATATGCCATGTTTACAAAAATGAGCGGATTGCCGAAATCAAGGTGTATAATAGAATTGCTAATAAATAAAGAAATGTCGTGATATGATGCAAGAATTAGAGGATAGGACAACTGATGTGAATAAAAGGTCTTATGCAATCATTATCGGCTTTTACTGACATAATTCATTTGTAAATCATTTTCATGTATCAAAGGTTCGGAAGGGTTATATACATAATCTCATTTGAACCATTTATAAAGATATAAGAAGAAGGGTTTTATAATTGCTATTGGTGTATAAAAATATGACTTCAATACCATCAATAGAGCTCTGTTGCCCATAGGTGTCCATAACCTTGACAGAGTTGTTTATTTCACCCTTGGAACCATAATCCTTTGTGTATGCCTAGGAAAGTGCTGTGTAATGTCAGAATGGAGGCCATTATGCTAGCTTGGTAACCAGATAAATCATAATGCCATTCACTAGGAAGGAGTGAAAGGTGGGCAAGCTGGCTCGTGATGAGACCTCCTATTCCAAGGAATTTTTATTTTTTTCTAATGTGCCTCTTGGATCATATCCTGGTGTGGTGGCCATAGTGGGAATGCCACTTCACTTTCTTCCTTATGATCATGGTAGGTTGGCTCTTGATGAGACCCCTTATCCTTCATCTGACAAATCATGTTAGCAATCATATAAACATTTTCTTTTTTCTTTTTTCTTTTATATAGAACTTTTCCTATTTATATACAGAGGGTGGTTCAACACTCCTTAAGAGTAGGGATGGTGGAAGAAGTCTTAACATCTCAATAGAGAAAAATATGCCCTTATTCTTATTCAATAATAATGATTAAATAGAATTATGGGGATTTAGGAAGAACCATCATGATAAAAATAATCAATCATATTGGCATTAGTAAAATAATGACAGCAAGGCGATCAATAATTGTGTCCTCTCCTCTTTTATTTTATCAATTCAAAGCAATTTCTTCTAAAGAAAACGATTTTTATGTGATTTTTTTATTCTAGTACCCTCTAGTTTTTGTATTTGTTGCATAAATGTATAGCTGTGCTTTAAATGATCATGACTCAAAAAAATGATCTAAATGGTAAAACACACGAAAGAAAAGAAAATGCACTCTGAAAAATGTTGTCTTTAACATAGAACAATTATTCTACACAAAAACTGCAAGCAAAAGGAACAACATGCTTGAAACTGTTGCTCCTTGAAAGGAACAGTAGTTGTCCCTTAATCAGATCAACAAAGAAAATAAGTGCAAACAAAAAATGCGAAAATGTTGTTCCTTTGAAAAGGAACATCAGAAAAATAAGTGTTGTTCCTTCGAAAAAAAAAAAAAAGGTGTTGTTCCTTCGGAAAGGAATAGTAGAAAAATGAAAGTGTTGTTCCTTCAGAAAGGATAGCAAAAAAAAAAAAGTGTTATTCCTTCTGAAAGGAAAAAAATAAAAATGAAAGTGTTGTTCCTTCGAAAAGGAACAACAGAAAATGAAAGTGTTGTTCCTTCAGAAAGGAACAACAAAAATGCAGAAATGTTTTTCCTCCAGAAAGGAACAACAAAACGTAAAAGTGTTGTTCCTTCGGAAAAGAACAGAAGAAAGGCGGAAGTGTTGTTCCTTCAAAAAGGAACAACAAAAATGCAGAAATGTTGTTCCTTCAGAAAGGAATAGCAAAACGTGAAAGTGTTGTTCCTTTGAAAAGGAACAGCAAAACGACGGAAATGTTGTTCCTTCGAAAAGGAACAACAGAAGGCAAAAATGTTGTTCCTTCAGAAAGGAACAACAAAATGCAAAAATGTTGTTCCTTCAAAAAGGAATATCAAATGGCAAAAATGTTATTCCTTCGGAAAGGAATAGCATAATGAAAAAGTTTTGTTCCTTTGAAAAGGAACAACAAAACGATGAAAATGTTGTTCCATCTGAAAGGAACAACAAAATGCAAAAGTTGCAGAAATGCAAAAACCTATACAGAAATTAATTTACACAAACAAAACAAAAGAATTTATGTACAAAATTTAAAAGCAATAAAATCACTTAATGAACCAAAGGTGAGGAAGAGTTCTCTTCCTCAACTAGAATCTGCATGTCGGAGTCTTCCTGGAGTTGCTAGTAGAAGGATTCCCGAGTAAGTGGTTTGCGGTACAATCAAACTCAGTGGCCGTTTGCCTTAAAGGTATGCCTCGATCCATCAATGGTGGTTAAAGTAATGGTACCATTATCATGTACCTTCTAGATTTTGTATGATCCCAGCTAGCGAATCTAAAGTTTCCCTAGAAAATCCTGAAACCTGGAATCGTATAGGAGCGCCCAATCTCCTTCACGAAAGACTTTCTTTTTGATGAGTGCGTCATATCATTTGGATTATTGCGGTATGTTGAAGAGTGGAGAGCTTGATTTAATCCATTTCATTGATCTGCTGTAATCTATTAATTTGGGCCTCGTTTAAATCTAGAATGACTTCTTGTGTTGTTCTCAAGGTCTGTATTTCGAATTATATTGGAAATATTGGTTCATTTCCAAATACTAGTTGATATGGTGAATAACCAGTAGTGCTTCTCCATGTTGTTCCATACACCCACAAGGCTTTCGGTAATCTTGTAGCCCAATCGTGTTTGTGTGACACAATGGTTTTTTTTAGTATTGCTTCTATTACTTTATTCATGCTCTCTACTTGGCCATTTGCCTATGGGTGGTATGGAGTAGTAATTTTATGCTGAATATGATAATTTTTTAGTGTTGCCGCAATTTTATTACCAACAAACTGTGGTCCTCCATCCGTGATTATGTCTCTTGGGAGGCCATATCGCACAAATATCTGGAATAGGAAATGAATGGCAAAATCCTCTATAGCTCTTAGTAGTGCCTCTGCCTCAACCCATTTGGTCACATATTCTGTTGCTACCAAAATATATGTTTTTTGGTTTGATGATGGGTTGATTGGACCAAAAAACTCAAGCCCCCAACACTCAAATGGTTCAATGACTAGCTGTGGGTTCAAAGGCATTTCGTCGGACTGTCCAGGGCGTCATGCACTTTGGCAACTGTCACAAGCTTGAACAAATTTCATTGCATCTTTGAAGATTGTGGGCCAATAATACCCCGTTTATAGAACTTTGTGACTAGTTCTTTGATCTACGAAATGTCTGCCACATGGTCCATCGTGACAGGCTTTTAGAATGTCAAAAATTTCATCTTCTCGGATGCATCTTCTGATGTGCATATCTATTCTTGTATGAAATAGGTATCCCCCAATCCAAGAAAAGCGGGTACTACGCTGGACAATCTACTTTCATTCATTGGGAGACAGATGTTTTGGTAATTTACCTACTGCTAAATAATTTGCAACATCAGCATACGAGGGTGTTTTAATGGTAACAACAAACAAATGTTCATCTGGAAATTGATCTTCGACTGCTGCTGCGTCCACTGGTTTTGGCATTCATGAGGGAAATTCAGCTACATGATTTTCTTGTCCAGGTCAGTCTTTTATTGTGATGTCTAATTCCAGCAATAAAATCAGCCATCTTGTTACTCTGTAATCGGTTTATTTGCTAAATATTTTATGGCAGAGTGATATATACATAAAAAAATAGGATACCCTGTGATGTAATGCCTAAATTTATTTACACCATCGGGCTGTTGAGACAAGCTTTTTCAGATCCTCAAAAGCACAGTCACATTTATCAATCCAAAAAAAGTCAACATTTCCTGTTAGTGTGTATAGAGGTGCATCTATGTGAGAATTTTTTTTTATAAATCTCCTATAATAACCAGAAAATCCAAGAAAAGTGCGTACCTCTGTCTTTGTGGTAGGAGTAGGTATTAACAAAATTATTTGAATTTTGGCCAGATCTACTTGTATTCTAGTTGCTGAGATATAGTGACCTAGGATGATTCCTTCAGTCATCATCATATAGCATATTTCATGGCTCAAGCAGATCCTGGTAGCAATACATCGTTGCAACACCTTTTCCAATGTGTCTAGTGCTGGGTTGAAATCATCTCCATATGGTGTGAAATCATCCATGTATACTTCGAGCCCTTCATTTATTAAATCTGAAAAGATGTTGAGGATGGCCCTTTGAAATGTGGCAGGGGCATTACATAGGCCAAAGGGTAAAACTTTGTAGGCAAATGTTCCTGAAGGATAGGTAAAAGTAGTTTTGTCTTGGTCTTCTCGGGCAATCTGAATCTGATTGTATCCACTGAAGCCATCCAAGAACGAAAAGAATTTCTTTCCTACTAATGTATCTAATACTTGGTCAATGAATGGAAGGGGAAAGTGGTCTTTCTAGGTTGCCTTATTTAATTCTCTGTAATCTACACAAATCCTCCACTTTCCATTCTTCTTTGGCACCACTACAAGTGGAGAGACCCATTTTCTATTGGAGATAGGATAAATAAAGTTTACATTTAAAAGTTTTTGTAATTCAGCTTTCACAATGTCTTTTAGATGAGGGTTAAGTCTTCTTTGGGGTTGGTGAATAGGTCTTGCATCCTTTTTTGTATAAATGTGGTGTGTACATAGCTAGGGATTGATTCCCTTCATGTCTAAATAACCCCATGCAAATGCTTCCTTATATTTTCTCAATAGTTGGATCAACTTCTCTTGTTGTTTAGGAGTTAGGTTATTATTGATGTTTAAAGTTTTTCCTGGCTCAATCTCTACAGTTTTGCTATTTGAGATAGAGGTAGTAGGTATTGTTTGATCATGAGTGCCTTTGAGAGGATCTTCTTCTAATTCATTATCAAATGCTTCCTCTATCATGTGACATTATATGTGGGATCTGGATTCAGCTTGGTTAATAAAGTTGTTAATAACAACATCCTCTATTTGATCTTTGAACTCGAGGGCATCTTCTATAGTTAATGGGGATCTAATGTTTCTAGTAAGGTATGATACAGGATGTTTGTTAGTTTTTATTATTGTTACACTTGGCTGGGCTGGAGGGTATAGGGCTAGATTCTTGATATTACTCCCTATAGTTATGGTCATACTACCTTGTCGGCAGCCAATGTAAGCATCAACAGTTGCAAGCCAAGGTCTGCCTAAAATTAACGGATGTCCATCAAGTCAGTTTTTCGGGTTTATTATCAGAAATTCGGTAGGATATTCCCAGTAATCAATGGATACCATGACATCATGTAGTGTCCCTTCTGGCCTAACCACTGATCAGTCAGCCAGTTCTAATAAAGTGGAGGTCGGTTCTACTGATGTAATGCCCAATTTTTTACAAGTGGTGGTTGTTAAGATATTAATTGCAGTCCCTAAATCAACTAAGGCATTTGAAAAGGTTTGTCCATTGATTTGTACTTTTACTATTGGATTTCCTGGGTCTTCATATTTGATGGGTGCTTCTCTACCTGATAATAGGTCAGATAAGGTGCCAACTACTTGGATTGTTGGGTTATTTGTTATTCTCCTCCTTGGCTTTTTTATACATAGTTCTTTGATGGTCTTTGCATATATTGGGATATCTTGGATGGCTTGGAGGAGTGGGATTTTTATGAACAGATTCTTAAGTTCTCCCAAAATATCAAAGTCAGGATGTTCTATAGGGAATGGTATAATTAATCGTTCTGGGAACGGGGGAGAAGATGTGGTTGCTTGGTCATGAGTTTGTTTCCTAACCGCATCTTCCTCTTGTAATGGTTGTTATGTAGGTAACTGATTTTCAACTTCAACATTTTTATCTCGCTTTGTCTCTATAATGTGCCCAGATCTCAATTGAAGTTCATTCACCCCTTTAGATTGGTTCCTAGCTTGGGTGTTTCAATTATTTTAACAGATTGGAGTGGTCTATTATTCGGGTTTGGGTTGGGTTGGGCTGGGAGTTGCAGTCTTAAATTGGACTAGGGATTTTGTTGTAGTGTTGGTAGTGTAGGTTGAGGGAGTGGAATGGTTCCTACTGGCTGATTCATCAGTCTTTGCTAGTTTGTTTTCCAGGCTTGAATCTGCGAAGTGGGAGGGGACCATTGTGCTGGATATGCATTGTTTTGCCAATATGGTGGGGCATAGGGAAAATTTGGTCAATTAGATTGGCTTGCTTGATTTGGCCATGGTGATGATGAAGGAAATGGTTGTTGTGACCAATTTGAGAAGGGAGGTTGATTTTTTCCACATTGTATTCTATTGTTGAGCATGATATTGTGGAGCTTGGAAAGAAGAAGCTTGATCGGGGAACATACCTAATTGTCGCGACTGCTATTGACGACGGTGATTAAGTAGGTACATCAGTTCTGGTTCTTCTTCTGTTTCTTTATATACCGCTTTCAAACCAGGAAGTGAGGTACAACTTTATGTAGAGTGGTCTTTTGTACAAATGGCACAAACTTGAACCGCATCTAATGGGCACTCTTTGTGGTTGTGGTTTTTTTTGCATCTGGGACAGAATATTGCCAGAATTTTCTATGCCTCTGCTTGTCTCTGTTTGGCTTGCATAATGTCGAGCTGCGTTGACAGAGTTCCCAATATATCAGTTTTGAAATTTTCTAATAAATTTCCAATTTCCGCATGAGTTACTCCTTCTCCAGAGATCTTATTGTCCCTTGTAAACCTGTCATGTTCCACTGGTTTTAGCCTTGTACTTCCTCGTGAGCTCCTGATACATAAATCAATAATGTGAGCAAAATCTTCTTGATAGATGACTCCTTTTCCAATAATATTCAATGTTTCAATCCATTGTTCTTTCATACCTTTAATTAATGTTGTTTTTAATACATTATCAGGTAAGGGTAATGATGCATGAGGATATATTTGAAGATTATACTGAAAACGTTCACATATTCCTCTAGTGTTTCATTAGGTCTAGCTACCATATGAAATACTTCATCTTTTGACTCTTTGGATCTACAATAATCCTGATATTTCTTCATGAAAGCACCTTTCATCTAATCCCAGTCATTTATAACACCTCCACGCAACCCCATAAACCATCGTAAAGAAGCTCCTTTTAATGTAGAGGGAAATAGTTTTAGCTTTTGGGGGTCGGTGGTATAGTCATATCCTCTACACATCACATCAAATTCAAAAAAAAATGCATCTGGGTCTTCTGATGTTAGGCCATGAAATGTAGGGATATGTTGGAGAGGAATTGCATGTAGTATCTACAATGGGATATTGCAATGTGGAGGTTTGGGTGATTGGCTGGTTCTGGGCCATTTGGTCAAATATGTGCCAATAACCTTCCAGGATTTCTAGGAGGGTATTCCTAGGTTGGTTGAACGGAGCAGGGTTGGTCTTAACAGGAATCGCCTTAACAACACTTCCTCTGTCTAGGATGATGAGAGTTCCTAATGTCTGGGGGATTTTAGCTCTTGAGGTTCTTCAACTTCATTCTGGATGATTTTTGCAGCACTTCCCCTATCTGGGCTGCTTAATGGTTGAATTATTTTGAGAGGGGATCTTGGTTCTTCAGTTTCCCCTGTTTCTCCTCTTCCTTCACGGAGGTTACTAAGGTTCCCTTCTTGCAATGATTTTGGCCTAGAATTCTCAATTTCTTGAAAATATTGCTCGTCAGTTTGGCTGTGAAACTCAGCAAAGGCTACATATGGTGATCCTGTGGCCTGAAGGGAGCTAGCAGGTTGTCTAGAAACAACTTTTCTAGGTCCTACTGAAGGCTGAGATTTTTCTTTTTTAAGGATTTCGTCTACGAAGGTTGATTGGCCAAGGGTCACCAACCCCTTAGCTTTATCAGGCTTAGGTAGTGGTTTAGGATCCTTTTCAGGCTTTTTCTGCTTAGTCATGCACACAATTCAAATATTGATTTCTACCCAAAATAACAACAAATATGCGGGAAAGCGGGCAGGGAGCAGGGTTGTTACATGCTCCGTAGGAAAGTTCTTACCTTCCATTTTTAAAACCCAATTATCTCCTAGTAGGTACTTACACTACTATGAAAATAAACAAATGGCTACACTCTTCCCCAGCAATGGTGCCAAAATGTCGAGTAGTAAAAAGGGTCTTTTCACCTCTATTTACCCTACATTAATTATCAATCCAGGGTCTATTTTCTATCTCAAAGAGTGTACTCAGTCTGAGGCGGTCATTTTTTAGAGTAATGCTAGTAGTATAGTGCTTTTGCAAGAGTAACTAAATACTAGAAACAAACTTCTAAAGGTAATGGCAAGAACTAGAAATACTTGTAACTAAATCATTCATTTAAAGAACTACAACACTTTATTAGTCAAGGGTGCAATAATAATATCTCTTCCCTTTGTAAACTGAAGTAATTGAAAATAAGTTAAGGAAAAGATCATCAACCTGGGAACTGGACAACAACTATCAATGTTCACTACAGTTTCAGATCATTCTGTGCACACCAAAGCGATGATAACTCAAATAATAGGAAAAGGAACAACAACTAATCTATTTAACAAGATTGAACATCAAAGCATTAATCTACCAAAATGATCGAAGCAGTAACTGTAATCTATAGGAATCAAGCAACAATCTTTACTTCAGAAATGATTTGAACAACAAATGGAAATGGGATAGCAAACTAAAGGAAGTTATGAAATATTGAACAACAACCTGAATCAAATGTAAATTCTCAGCAAACCAAATCGAATATTGCATACAACACTTTTATATTGAAGGAAACAGTAATCTGAGTTTCAGCAGAACAATTATTAATCATGGTTATGAAGAAACAACAATTGCGATCACAGTGGAACAACAATCCCAAATGAACAACAATCACATTTGGAAGTAAACCGTAGATAAATACGCAATACACGACACTATTACTCTGTAAACAAGCAGTAATGGTAATCTGCAAGGAACAATAATGTTATACAATAATATCAATCTGTTAAAGGAATGACAATGCGATATAAATTCAGAATGAACAATGTACCATTCTAGTTGCAGAGAATAACTTTACTATTCAGATAGGAATGAGATATAACAAAGCTAATATATGGAATAATAAGGAACAATAGATTACTGAACAAAGAGATAAGAGAAATCAAACCACACACGACTTGGAATCGGAAACTAATGGTACAGGAAGCAAGTGATCTACCAGGGCCAGGCCCTTAGCCTCCAAGGATTCACTGTTGTGATTACTCCAGAATCAAAGATGGAACATCAATAGAGTTTATATATTAAGAATCAAAATAGAGTTATAGTAATCACTCTTTTAAAGAGAGTCAATGATCAAAGTTTAAGTTACAATAGTGAATTTCATAAAAACAATAATAGTTTGCCCCTTGGGCTAGCAATGTTGTCCCTTCTTATAGCAGCCAAGCGGAAATATCAATGATACATATAATCTTTAAGGTAGCGATCCCTCAGGATCAAAGGATCCTGAGGGATTTTCCAGATCGTTATTTCTCAATTATCTCTTTGTTCTCTTGCACCAATTTGGTATCTCCTCTTCCTTTTCCTGGCTTATGGATCCTGAGGGATTTTCCAGATCGTTATTTCTCAATTATCTCTTTGTTCTCTTGCACCAATTTGGTATCTCCTCTTCCTTTTCCTGGCTTATACACTCCAATCTGGATTGCCTCGTTTGGATGTGGTTCCCTGTCAAAGTGGTAGCAATTGATTCCATCTTGTCTTTTCCTTTGGAGTGGCAATTTTTCGTTTTCCTCTTTTTCTACATAGGAAAAGGTAATTATTAGTCATTTTATGTTTCTCACAAATCTTCTAAAATTTATCATAATATTTCACCATATTCCTATTTTATAATGCAAAGAAGTTATGAATTTAAGGAAAAGAAAACAAAATTAGTAGTAATTACATACCTTCTCTAATGCTCAACAGTGCTAACTACTCTTGGATTAGGGGAGATATTTTTTTCACTAGACCTGATTTGATTATATGCAGGTGTGTCCGAGAAGACGAGATCTATGACATTTTGAGAGCCTGTCACAATGAACCGTATGGAGGACATTTTGCAGACAAGCGAACAACCTACAAGATCCTTCGCTCAAGTTACTATTGGCCAAGTCTTTTCAAATATGAAAGCGAATATGTTTGGAAGTATGACAACTTCCAGAGAATGGGGCAGCCTATATAATCAGATGAGATGCCTTTGCAGCCACAAGTTCTCACAGAACCTTTTGAGAGGTGGGCTCTTGATTTTGTAGGTCCCATTAACCCTATGTCCAAAGGTAAGAAGTATATTTTATTTTGTACTGAATATGTTATGAAATGGGTGGAGACAAGAGAATTACCTAGAGAAACAAAGAAAATAGTGGTATATTTTCTTTTCTTTTTTTATATTTTTGTATGATTTGGGTACCTAGTGAAATAGAAACTAATCAAGGTACTCAGTTTGTATCAAAGCTTATGTAGGGAATTGTGAAGAAATATTAGATTACTCACCGGAAGTCCACCCCTTATCATCCACAGGCCAATGGGTAGGTGGAATCAACAAATAAGGTGTTGGAGACAATCCTTACCAACATGGTGCAATTGCATAAGGATTGGTTTGACCGACTTATTGAAGCATTGTGGGCCTACCAGATTACATGGAGAAATACCACTGGCTTTTCTTCATATGAATTGGTGTATGGAAAGCAAGTTTTATTGCCCATTGAATTTCAGATCAAAACTTCTAAAATGGCAAAAGATTTGGGAATAACTTTGATGAAGCTCAGCAGCAAAGAATCCTACAGCTCAATGAGTTGGATGAAATTAGGCAGGATGCTTTTCAGTGTACTGACTTGATTCAGCAACAACGAGCTAAATGGAATGACAGATAGATTAAGAAGAAGAAGTTAAAAGAGGGAGACTGGGCATTGTTGTATGATTCCAAATTTAATAACTTTAAAGGAAAATTTAACACACATTGGCTAGGCCCCCTATGAAATTGAGAAAGTCTTTGATAATGGATCCATTTGGGTGAAAACCATTAATGATGGGAATGTTACCTTCTTTGTGAATGGGAACAAACTCAAGCAATATATAAAACCCCAATCTAAGGAGGAATTTGTGGAAGAAATTGTGAAGGAAAGAGAGTTGGAGATGGTGAGAGAAGGGATATTTCTTTCCACTACCTCTTCTTGATTTCCTGCTAACACAATGAGCTCACTTTGTTCCTCCTCATGCTCGGTAAACATGAGAGGAATGTCTATAGGGTATAGGTCTATTCCTTTTTCCGGGCCCAATGGACTAATTATGGAAAAGGAACCCACTGGAGTCTTCTTTTCCAAGTATTTCAGACTCTGTAAAAATGAAATTTGGTGAGCATGGACTGCCCTGGGATCATTAAAATTACAGGTTAGTAGGTTCTGTAAAAAAAAAAATTGTTTTCAATTAAATTTGGATTTCTTGTGTTGGACTGATGTGGGATTTCTTAAGGCCCTCCTTCCAACAATCTTGGCCCATCGACATCAGCAAGTTATCTGGGTGCAAGATCAGAGCCTTATGATACCTTGAAACTTGTATGCCCTAGTTACAGTTTATCTCGCCAGCAGCAGTGAGGAATCACTATGGCTCCTTGACTGTTGGATCCTACAGGGGGGTTCGACATCAACACATTAATTCACACCCAATAGGATGCATGAGGGTACCTTGGTCCTCATTGTCATTAAAGTTGATGGGCCTCACATTGGTTAATAGCTGACCTCAATGGCTAGTAATCTAATGAGCTTATTTCACATTCAATATCAGCACCTTTTATTCATGTGCAGTGAACTGTACACAAGCAAGGTAGATTTCTTGCAGAAGCTCTGCAAGTCATGGTCTGATTTCCTACAGAAGCTCCGTAAGTCATGGTCTGATTTCCTACAGAAGTTTCGAAAGTTGTGGTTCGATTTTCCAGAAGACTTGGTAGTCGTGGTTCCATTTCCTACAGAAATTTCAGCAGTCCTAGTTCCATTTCCTGCAGCGGCACCCTAGATTTCTAAAAAACAAAAACAAAAAGCATAGATAGAGCATTAATTTAAAATTATTTAAAAGTAGTGGTAGATTTTTAAATACTAGTCAAGGTCATGAATTATGAAATCATATATCTAATTTAATTATTAGGTGGGTTATCATCTTAAGGACATGCACATGCCATCTGAAGTACTAGACCATTGGAACATATAAATTTAAAGTATAGTTGGCGACGAGACACTTGAGGTAAAGGGTAATTAACGCTTTTATTTTTAAATATTTACATGATTTTTTAGCTATGGTCACTCTTGTGGAAAAATGCAGTCATAATCCAATGCATTATGACTCCAGCTCCTCGCCTAATCTCCATGATTCTGACACAACCATTATATGTACTCCCCATATCTTCCTTCAAGTTGGATCATGATGACAATCATGATCACAACCCGTCTCTCAAAAATCTTGTGCTTTGCGATCACCACCTATAATAAGCCCTTCCTTGTCACACGAGTCTATTACAAAGCTTAAGCCAATATTTCCAAAGAAGTGCACATGCCCTGTCTTCCAGTCTTTCACCATGTCAAAACTATGTGCTCCTGTCTGCTTTGAGCCGCAAGGTCTTGAGTTGCTAGAGGTCGACCCTCGCAACAAGGCGATATTGGAAAGAGCAGGGTGGCTACCATTTTTCTAGTGCTTTAGTGACCACAACTTGGAGGTAACAAAATCTTTTTCCCTAAACCTGAACGGTGATAACGCTCAAGTTGGGGATGCTCAATTTAGGTTGACCGAGGGTTTGGTAGCACGAGCATGTGGGATTTCATAGTTTGGATAACGTGGGTTCAAGAACCATCGTTTCAACAAGAGTTTATGCACACCCTTCTTCTACAGAGAGCATTCAGACATTGAATAGACTAAGGGAATCTCGTAGGAGTTATTGAAGAGTAAGTACCAGAACTTATTATTTTCCCTACAAAAATACATCACGTGTGAAGGTCACTTCGAGCTTGCATTCCTGTTTCATATTTGGTTCCTCGCCCATTTCCATGATAAGCTGTTAAATTTTCACTATTACTTGAGGATGTTGTTGATGAAGATGTTGACAGTTTCCAAGGAAAGGGGGCTCAATTTAGAGGAAAACCTCTACCACCATGGGCTGGTGAAAATGATCTTGGTGGAGGTTTTGAAAGAGAAAAAGCATATATGGGAGGATTTCTTGACCGAAAACTATTTTGCAGAGAATGAGGATTATGATTCCTTGGATTCTATGGAGGAAACACTAATATATAAACTGAGGAAAAAGTTGCAGATGCATGGGCTACAAATATGTAGAAATTTCACCTATAGAACAAACCAATATATGCAATGTCCTAAAGCATAATACTTATTCTACTTCTACAAAACATTAAGTGGAAGCATAATCAAATTCATGAGCAACATCAACTAGAAACATGCATAACTGATCAAGAGAAATAATCACACATAACACAAGATATATCTAGGGGAAAGCACCAGCATAAAACCCCAACCATGTATTATCAATTGTCGGAGAGGTAAATCCCCTCTAAGAATAGAGGCGATCCCTACTAGCCCAAATGGGGTCTAGCAACAATCAAATAATGCTACACTGCAGGTTCCTAGTTGTAATTAACAAGTGGGTAAAAGAAACCTACTTGGATTCCAACGCTATGTTTGTCGAAGAGATGATCCTCTCGCTTCTTCGCTCCAGCCGATCACAGTCCTCCACTATCCTCGCGGATGGACACCTGCACAAGCAAAGAGAGAGCAAACACGAGCATAAAATCTGCTAAAAACAACTATGTATCAGTCAGGAAGGATACAATTTTACATTAATCATTCATAGGACAAATGGAAATGGAACCATAAGAGTAGTCATCTATCTTTATTAATCAGAAAATAGAGTAAGGTACAACCGAAGTCCTGACGCTGAGTCCTTCTCTAGAGGGTCCAGCCAGCATGTTCTTCCAAGCATTCACCTTTGAAGCAAATCTCCCAAGTCAAAGAGGTCTCTCTCTCACATACAAGGCAACAAGCTCATAACCTTCCTCAAGCTCAAAAGCAATCCTCACACAACACACCAAATGCCTACAAAGAGCAGCACTAATGCACTAAGAATTCCTCCATCAAAGTCTATATGTTCCAAAAACTAGCTGCTCATGGGCAATGGAGGAGGCTTATAAAGGAGAAGGAGCCTCCATCAATAGGTAAAGGATGAGCTTTCCCCCAAGATAAGTGGATGGTCAGTCGAACAGACCTGCCAGAGAAAGGATGGCGACCTCAACAATGTTAACAACCAAGTCTGGAGGGATCTGGAAGGTTGGCTGTTAGAACAAACTCGCTCAAACAGGATTAGCGCGGGTGAGACACTGGGCTGGCGCGCTAACATCGCAGATCAACTATAGAGGAGGTCTGGTCAGCACTCAACAGTACAAATGGAGGGCACGCTGTCCGTAAAATTGGACCAGTGCGGAAAACACGTGTGCTTCCGTGCTGGTAGCGCAGCAGTTACACTAGCCTCTGCCTGTCAGCGCGGTTATTTAATGAACAGACGCGATGATCCATTTAACTTAGGCAAAGAGGGTTTTTTAGCCATTTCAGAGGGCATAGTCAAGGTGAATGTGACTTTATGGCACAGTAGGGAGACTGACATGATGGCAGTGGCATTTTACTGTGTAACAGATGCCCCCTAAAGCATGAAGCCCGAGAGAGTGGGAGGGGTGAAATGCTTTACAATATTGCTAGACTGGAACACCACCAGGGAGAACCTGCAGGCAGATACAACTGATATTTCAATTACGTGTGGTCTAGGCATGGGCGCAGCCATCCAAAAGACATATGGAGAAAGGTTTGTGGCGTGGACGCAGCCACCCAACTGAAGAGACCATAATGATAAGAGGTATGGTCGCAACCATCCTTAAGAAGACTCAGGTATGGTCGCAACCATCCATCAATGAGTCATGTAATGATGTCCCACAAAATCACAACCTGGTCCAAAATGGACTAGAACCAGGGTCTTGCGCTCTATCCAAACCCGAACAAAGTACAAGTTCAAACATGTGAATATAGGCGGCGAGGTCGAACATGCTTGAACATCGTCTGATTACCAGCCAATAATGAGAGCTGTTAACAGATGCGAGAGGGGCCACCAATAATGACGATGGTCCTCAAGGTACTATAGGTACAATCCACGGCATGTGAATGAATGAGCCAGTGTCGAACACCCGCGGAGTCGTTCGATCGGAGGCCAATGATGAAAACCTCGCGTCGAACACGGAGAACCTGCCATTAAGGCATGCAGGCTCCAAGGTACCTGAAGGGAGTCTCTAGGTCACTCCTGGATAATGAGCTGAAGTCGACAGGAAGTGATCTTTATCGAAGGTGGGCCATAATGATTCCCACATCATCGACGCGAGATAGGTAGAGACAAGCTTGTTTTGCATGAAATATCAGAGGGAGGTTATACTTGCAGAGGTCAACTTCTCTTGAACATATCGGCGGCACAATGACGGATTTGGCAGTATTTGGGGGTCAAATGATCAGAGTTCAAAATGAGAAGTTAATGAGCAGATGAGTGGCAAAATAGGATAACCCAAACCCATGAAGGCAAAAGTGCAGTGAGATGAGATGTCCCCACCCAGACACGAATGCAAACAGTGCCATGTTTAAGATCGACATACTGCCGATGACGACGATTACTGTTCCTTTATTTCCCCCACCATTTCTGGCGAGTACCCCGATTATTTTTGGATGAAAAGCCTGATGGGGATAACATATGCTTGGAGAGCGTCATTTCGACGAAGCCCGATGTCATTCAGTTTTAACGAGCCTGAAAAACGAGAAGCTCGGCGCCTTTTCATGTTTAGAGAGTCTGAAAAGACAGCTGAAAAGGAAACTCCAGGGGGGTGCTTTTTCGTAAATTTGTCTCTCGAGCCCGAAAAAGTATAAAACAATGCTCGAAAGAACTGCCCGATCATTACGATCGAGGAGCACGTTTCATAAATAGTGACTTTGAACCGAAAAAGTAAAAAAGCGGCCAGAAGCACGTCGTTTTAGAACCAATAACGAGTGCGAAACGACAAACACCCGGCAATCTTTGTTGGTTTAAATGGTCAAAAAAGAGCTTTAAAACGACCACCTCTCGTTCCTTTTAGACGAGCTAAGAGGGGGCTCGGCAATCTTTTCTTGTTTTAAACGGTCGAAAAAGAGCTTTAAAACGACCGCCTCTCATTCCTTTTAGACGAGCTGAGAGGGGGCTCGGCAATCTTTTCTTGTTTTGTGTCGGAAAAGAGCTTAACGACGACATTTTTGGGGATCAAGTGTATAGGAATCCACCGCGACCATGTTGGTTTCGAGGACCTGCACATGACAAATACCCGCATAAACCTGTTCGATACGTCAAAAAATTATAATAAAATATGCATCAAGACATAATCTACTACATCTAGGTGAGCGCATGGCAAAATCATAGTAAAAAACCCACATTTACAAGGAATTTTGACCAAATTTGGAAATTTTACTATAAATAGGTGGTTTGTAAAACCATTTTTACCATTTTACTATTGGAGCTCTGGAGAACGTGAAATTACTACAAAGTTGACGGAGCTGATTCTTCCTCATCCGGATGCTGATTTCCTGACCGTTTGTTCCAGGTAGGTTCCTCTTGCCCTGCCTTTCATTTTGGTTGTATTTTTATGTATTTTGACTGTAAGATTTGGCCATTTGGCCAAAATCTTTGCGCGTTGGAGCGCTCTCGGTCAGCGCGGATTTCCCTATCGGGTCCGCGCTGATCGGGCTTTCCAACATGTAGCCCGTTCTGGGTCAGCGCGGAAAACCCGTGTCCTTCCGCGCTGGCCCAGTGGAAAATACATGGGGCGGCCATTTTCAGCGTGACTGTTTTAGAAAAAGTTGCGCTGGCGCCGAGACATAGTAATTTTTAAAATTTAAATGCTTTCTTCCACATGCAAGTTTCTAAATGGGTCTTGGGTGCTTTTGTAGGGCACAATGGCATTTACTTGGCAAGAGAGGGACCATGATAACGAGGATGTTGCCGCTTTTGCTGATGCCGGATGCCACAATGCTATGCGGGCATGCGGTTTACTGAAGTTCTTCCTTACTCCGAGACTGAGAGCTCAGCCAGACCTGCTGGAGTTGCTGATCAGGGCGTGGAACCTAGTGGATGGAAAATTCACCATCCGGGGTCGAGACATTGAGTTCGACTCCAGTGATATATATTTTTTGACTGGGTTGTCCCGCCGAGGTCTGGTGCCTATTCTGGAGGGGCAGCGCCCTAGCAGCGAGACGCTAGACCGATTGATGGCTCGTGTCTACCCACAGGCGGTTAAGACGCGGAGTGGGAAGTGCAGTATCCCATCGGTGGGTGTCGGTGAGCGTGCCGACATAGTTCTCTGTACCATCCTTTTTCTGGTCACGCGGGCAGCGGGGAGCCTGGAAAACCATGAGGCCTCAAAGGCCAATCTCTTACTTGCTCTATATTGCTTGGAGCCCATGATCTTTAACTGGGCGGCGGCTGTGACGAACAGCATGAAGAGGCAACTAAACAACTGTCGACGCGGAGAGTCGAAGCAGTTCGGTTATGGTTCTCTTCTGCTCCCACTGATGTTCGAGCGGGTGCCGGCCCTCCAGTTGCAGACCATGGTGTTAGACCCGCCACGCAATGCGCGGGAGATGAGGGCCACCAAGTGGTCTCGAGTCATGCCTCGCGGAGGTGGTGGATGATCAGTGTCCTGGGGCCTTTGTTTCAGAGAGTGGTTGGAGCACCAGGTCATCTTTGTCGAGGACTGGCTGTATGCCGGTGTCGACTTCCGAGGAGATTCGGATATGCCGCTGCCTGCGGGAGAGCAGTGGGACGACGGAGGTATGACACTTGATTTTTCATTTTTGTTTATATGATGTTTTTGTATTTTTGATGTACATGTCTTAATATATGCTCTTGCTGTGCAGATGTTGGACCTGCGAGACCCCTCAGCCTAGCTCCAGAGGCGCGGAGGGCAGATCAGGGTGCTGGCACCTTGGCTTTGGCTCCCGCGGGAGGTGACCAGGCGGAGACGGTGATTCGCAACCTGGAGGGGTTGCTAGCAAGGATCCCTGATTACCAGGGGATCGAGGAGGTTCCCTTAGCTGCACAGGTTCATACA
>APFE031042695.1:0-37920 GCA_000404065.3 Pinus taeda
AGATTGGATAAATGAAGCAAGGGAGGAATGGAAGAATGACGAAGAAGTGTGGGCACTTATTCGAAAGTTACAACAAGATTTCAGTACGTCTGATACATTTAGCTGGCAAAATGATTCGTTATGGTACAAAGATCGCTTATACCTCTGTAAGAATTCCCAGCTAAAACAAAAGATTCTTATGGAATTGCACACTCCCTTAGGAGGGCACTAAGGATTTTTAAAAACTTACCATAGGGTTAAGAAGGAATTTTTTTGGGATGGCCTTAAATAAGATATTCAAAAGTTTGTGGCGGAATGTTTGGTTTGCCAAAAAAATAAAGTTGAAACAATTAAGACACCGGGTCTATTACAACCTTGATCCATTCCAAGCCAACGTTGGGAGGAGGTTTCAATGGATTTCATCATAGGTTTACCCAAGTCTGAGGGAAAGAGTGTCATCATGGTGGTAGTTGACAGACTTACCAAGTATGCACACTTTTGTGCATTATCACATCCATTTAAAGCCAGTACAGTTTCTTCTGCATTTATGGAAACAATTCAAAAACTACATGGAAACCCAAAGATTATTCTAAGTGACAGAGATCCCATTTTCACTGGAAATTTTTGGACATAATTATTTTCTTGTCTTGGTACTCAGTTAGCTCATAGCTCATCTTATCATCCCCAATCTGATGGGCAAACTGAGATAGTAAACAAATGTTTGGAAGGATATCTTCGTTGCTTTGTATCTGATAAACAGACACAATGGGTCAAATGGTTGCCTCTGGCTGAATGGTGGTATAACACTTCCTTCCATACAGCAACAAAAATGGCCCCATTTATGGCACTTTATGGGTATGAACCACCATCCATCACATCATATTTAAGAGAAAATTCTAAGGTTCAAGCAGTGGAACATCACATCGAACATCAACAACAAGTCATCCAACTCTTAAAGGATAACTTTGTGTTGGCACAAAATAGAATGAAATAATAGGCAGATCAACATCACAAGTGAAAGAAGTTTTGATGTGGGTGATTGGGTATTCCTACGGCTACAACCATATAAGCAAATGTCCCTCAAGCAAGCTAAGAAGGATAATAAATTATCACCAAAGTATTATGGTCCATACAAGGTGTTGCAAAAGATTGGTACTATGGCATCAAATTGGAGCTTCCTGCAGCTTCTAGATTGCACCCAGTTTTCCATGTTTCATGTTTAAAGAAGGTTATAGGCGACAAGCTCCCAGTTCAAATAATATTTCCAGAACTTGATGAGGAAGGAAAAATTATATTGGAACCGAAAGTAGTCACAGAAACAAGAACTCGACAGCTACGAAATCGATCAATTTCAGAGTATCTTATTAAGTGGAAGAACTTATCCGCTGAAGATTCCACATGGGAGGATGAGAATTTTATAAGGAAGTATCCAGAACTACTCAAGCATTGGAGGACAAAACTTTTTTGAAGAAGAGGGGCATGTTGGGTCCTTATAATACTAGTTGATTACCCCATTACTATTGTAGTTATACCCCCTTATTAATATGATTGTTGCCCCTATTGTCCCCCATATTTTGTTATTACTGTGCCCCATAAATCCCTCTATTGTTATTTGTGGCTTATATTTTATGTAGGATCGCTGGGTTATATTGTGACTCCTTAGACTCGTATATATAGAAAGGAGGTTTTTTCATTTGAATCATCCAAGAATTGTTCATTTATGTAATGTAAAGGAGGTTTCCCCCTCGAAGAGGCTGAATTCTAAGGCGTCGATCTATCTTTTCTATCTTTTCTTGAGCTGGTTTCATAACAGATTGCAACACCTTCAAGGTTGTTCCTAACATGTGGCACCGTAAAGGTCGCATAAATGTGAAAGTCTTGTAAATTCATAAATCCAATATAATATCAAAGTGCTTTTCATTCTAGAGGAAGTCGGACATTAATTCAGATAGTATTCAGTCAGAAAAATTATCATCAAATTATTAAGCTTTCTAGAGTTAGTAAACCAATTCCATTATGGGATTGTAGTTTTAGTGATTTGATAAACTCCATTTGTTTCTGAATAAAAGTCCTATATGACCAAAATGAAACAAAATTAGACCCCATTCTCTTGAGAACACTTTGGGAGTCAAGTCTACTTAAGAACCACCTCCTTTGTTTTAGAAATGTAAGGAGTTGTGTTACAAAGTTGTATCAAAGCAAGGCTTCCAGGACTAGACCTAGGGGTAGAAATAAGTCTTTAGAGTTGCAGCATGTTGAGCAAGTCATTCCAATGTGATAGAAGAAGTGATGGTTTTATCAAGAGGCATCTCTAATGTCCAAATCTACATACACATTATGAACGATTTTCTCCCTTCTATATATCAATATTAGGTATCTCATAGATTCACTTGTGTCTATCTTGCAGTCACAAAACAAATCTTTTTGGAACCAAAATCCTTGTCAGTGGTGCCCATCTCCCAAAATTTCAACGATCGCTAGCAAGGTTCCAATGCTGGTTGGATCTCCAACATATATAAAAGCTTTGTGACATTGAAACCATTCAAAGGGACTGATTTTATTTCCTTCATCTGTTCCATAATTTTCCCCATTTGATCACAAGAAGGCAAGCTCATGTATCTTCCCTAAAGATGGTTCTTGTATTTTCATATATGTTTGGAACATATACAATGTCTCTAGAAGATATATTTCAAAATCTGTTGATTCTTCGTGGTTGGGATTAACTTGATCCGAGACTAGATGCAAGCAGTGGTGATTAGTTTTCTAATATTGGCACTATGTGGATCTTTTATCTCTGTGTTTTTATCTAGGATTGAGATAACATGTTAGCCTGTGATCAAGGGGTAACTCAATGGCCAAAGGTTGATTGTTCTTGGCTTAACTTCAATATTGGGCCGAACTATATCCTTTACATCTAGAATGAGTTTTCTACTAATCCCTTGTTCAAACCTGCTTAAATTCAAATTTGGCTTGATGTGGGCATCGATAAATGCCCTATTTTTGGATCTAAAACAAGTTGTTCTAATGTCCTTAAAATAACTGACATAATAGTATTCAAAGGATGGGGTGGACAAGAGTATGGGCTAAAACCTAGATACCAAGGCCTCGTAAAGAGATCAATTACCCCCTTAGTAATGACAATTGCTCCTTCAGTTTTCGAGACAAATTTATTAAAGAAACCCCTTGACACAGGGGTGGGTCACCATGTCAAATATTTAGGTCTACATATATATCAACATTGACCATACATAGTTGAACTTGCATATTCAACCTTGAGAAAGGTAGAAATATTCTTCCACCTTGACCCAAGTTGGATGAAGTCATGCCTCCAACACTATGGTTTTGGACTCTAAGCAAAAGGATGCTACTATTGGATCCTTTAACAACATATTTTAAAGGAAACGCTCTGGGACCGTCCCTCCGTTTATTGGGATAAAGCAAATACTTTGAGTTCAACTTGAAAGGGGCCTCAACAAGAACTTTCAACATTTCCCTAACTCAAAACATGTGTGCATGTTGTGGCCCTTGCTAACATGTCCCTAGAGTCTTTTGTATAATTAGCCATTATTGTGGAATTGTCATTGTTGCATTAAGTGCTAGCTAGGATGAAATGGAAAGTCCTAAAACACAATAGCTAGTGTTGTTAATGGCATCTTTTGTCAGAATTGTTTGTTTTATAACCTAGCTTATGTTAATGTGGGCCTACTGTCCTTTAGACTCTAGTACTTTTCCCTACACAAGTTTTTTGGAAGCATGCACCTCAGTATTCATTGCAAAAATTGTATTTTATGCACCAACTATTTGTTTTTGTAATACAATTTTGGAACTCTTAGCCTTCTAGAAAGTATGCTACAATCTTGTTGTTTACCTTAACATGAATTTTACTAGATAGTCCATGTTAATTGGAAACTAGATGGGGACGTCCAGTTGTTGGAAAAAGGGAGCTGTGATATGATAGGGTATCCCAAGTGTAGATGTTAGACTATGGACGGTGCATGCCATTTTGGTGGCATATGTGGTATCATAAGACAATATTGTTGTACTAGCAAATGAGTTGATAATATGATATGTTTATTTAAATTCAACCTTGTGTCATAAGCCTTATGGAAGACATGGTTCGGTTCTTCTAAATTGCTTCCATGTAAGACCTGTAAAACCTAATTCTATTTTGTTGGTTAATTGATTAGAATGGAATCATCATCATCGCATGGCTTTTCCATAGTTATCAAACTTACAAGATGAAACAATGACTCCATGGAACTTGAAACTGAGATGATTAAGATTACCTATAGCTCATGAGTTTCCAATGTTTGTACCATTTGTGCATAATATTATTCCTTAGTATTGGATTAGGAATTTGTAATAAACATGTAACACTTAGAACTGAGCACCAAGGATACTATCATGAGTGCTACACAAGAAGAAAAGTTTCATGTATTCAAGTATGCAAGACTTTGTGGCTTGTGCAGGCTCTGCTTTGGCACCTCCTTGTACCAACTCTGTTGTTATTATTGGCCAATTTTTTATAAGCAAATAAGTCCCATTCCTTTTCTACTCCCCTTTCCTCTAGACTATTTACCTATGGGAAAGGATACCCATTTGTTCCATGCAAATGATATAACCCTTTTAAGGGGAGTAAATGCATCCTAACAATGGGGCTTATGCACTCTGCATGTGGTGAACATTAGTTATTTATTCTTCACTTGTCAAAATTAAGCTCATGTCACAAAACAATTATAATATAGATTTGACTTATATTATAAACCACCTAAGTACGTCACGAAACAATAGCTTCAACAAATATTTGATTCCACCATAATGGATCTTGATGAGTTAAAGATTGAAGAAAAAAAAACACATCACCCAAAAGGACGTACCTTAAGGAGGAACCACAAGATTTAATTGTCTCTTGGAGATACACAACATCACCTCAATTTCCCTTCACATGATCCTTTATGAATTTATCATAACCTCTTTAACAAACATCAAGGTAGGCGTATTTTCTATGTTTTAGAGCATTTGGACAGCTTCAAAGCAATTTAAGCAAGCTTCATTGTCACAAGTAGTAAGAAGAATAGTTTTATACCATTAAAATTCAGTGTTAGACATGTCTGTGCAGGATGGACTGATGCACCCACAATATGATGTTGATGTGGTGAAGTGAGATAACAAGTTGATGTAGTCAAGGTTAAAGCACATTAACTTTATTGATGATTAAGGGTGATCGTCCTCAACATAATTCTCGTAGCACCAATAATCAACAATGTAAAGACCAAGTCAACTTTGATCATTGATCAATCTAAGACAATAAATTTAAGGGTGAGAATTCTGATTATGATTAGACAAGTTAATAATGGTTACTTTGTGAACCACTCATGTCACAATACTAGAGCAATATAAAAGAGTAAATTTGTCTTCACATGTTGAATATGGAGATAGTGAGCTTGTAGCGATTATATGTATGGGACAACATAGCCCTAAAGTTTGAGAAAAACGTTAATTAGTCATAGGTTTTACATGCAACAATCTGTTGTTGTAGCATATGTATTGTATTTACAATAGTTTAGGTAAGTGAAGTAAATATCTTTTTTGTAAATATATTGAGCACTAATTGCATGAATTTGAAATTGAAGTTCTTGTTATATGCACATGAACCCTTCTTCTTTTAAAACATTATGGAACTGCCATTTTGAGTTTAGGTCCATTTCATTTCCAAGCGTTTCCCGTCTAGGGTGCACTATGCACCAATGCAATAAAAGCTGTTGGTTGGGTAATTTTTTGGTATTAAAAAAAATGATATAGGTTTGCTACCTTTGAAAAAGGTAATAATTGCTTAGAGGTTAGGCACGGAGATATATGAGCATTGGAACCACTTTACATGTGTCGATGAGGAATGCTTGAGTTGAGGGGGAATTGTTGGAGGATGACCATTTTGCTCAAAAGAGTGCTTGACATGTAGACATCTGGACTTGGAGAGCACACAACTTTGGTTGTACAAACCCTATTATGCCTTGTGCATTTATGCTTAGTGTAGCATTTATGATAAGAATTATTGTACTAATTTGGAATGAACTGAGGTATACTACTTTATCTAATATATCATTATAATGAGGAGTTCTTTCGTTGTTGTCTTAAATTCTCTTTTATCATGGATATAATGTTTAAGTGTTTTGGGAAAGATTCATGGTTGTTGGGTGTTCTAGTTTGTTGAACCAACAAGACTAAAATGTTGAGTGATGTGACACGCCATTAGTTGACCAACACAGATCTGAAATGTGTTATACTTTTGTTGTCCATGAAAGTAATTTTTTTTATTTGCATACTTAATTAACTGACCCCTAAGGGGTCATTGTATTGATACAATTTTGAAGTATTTTATTTGGTTTTTACCTACTTGAACTTGCTAAGACTAAGGTATGCATATGAAAATACTTTAGTGCAACGCTAATTTTAGAATTTTTGTGTGATAAATTCATGACCTAATTTAAAGTGAGGTGGAAATTTCAGAATTGGGCAGGTTTTCAAAATTTCTACAAATGTTATTAAGACACTGGACTAGGCTACTAACGCCCCAAGGAATAATTCCGAGTGGGTTAACCTACTCCCCACATGGCAACTGTAGAAGGGAGATGTTTCATAACATCCAAGGGAATTTATTTCCCCACAAGAAGAGATGGAATGGATGATGCATTGAGAAAATGTATGATTCTTGCCCAATCAGTGATGCATTGAAAGTTCTCATCTAAAAATATACTGTGATGTCAAGTACATTTAAGCATTCCCTTCCAATTTGAGAGCTTTATTTAGATTGCAATATTATTCTGGTCCAGTCTTTTACAGTCTATTAAGGTCACAACGAGTGTGCATGCTCACCTCACCTTGTGCCTTGAAGACTAATTGAAAGATTGCCTTCCTTACAAGCCCAATAATGAGTGCATTTTAAATAAGCGTAACACCATATCCTATGATTATGGAGCTCGTTTGAGGCGAAATTTAGATCACTGGAATCATCTCAACAGGATGAATCTCATGGTGAGGTTTGTTTTAAGTAGGTTTTTTGTTTTTGTTTTACATGGTCATAGAACACCGAGGATGATGTTCCTCCAAGGGGGAGGGGTTGTAATGACCCTGATCATTCTGCAATTATGTTAATTGTCCTGATTAGCATGCACTCTTGTAGATACCGTAAAGTTTTTCTTGGCTACTTTACATGGCCATTGGGTTAGCTTTGTAAATATTGTCTACAACTCGAAAATGGTAAATGTACATATATGCCTCACCTCTTTAGTTATTTTTTAAAATATTGCCTAATAAATACACTTGCCTCCTTGGTCACTTCACAATAGTGTGAATACTTGCTAGACATATCCAAATTGCATAAGTGTTGTAAAGTGTATGTATTTAGCTATATGTGTGTGAACTTTAAAATTGTCGGGGAAAATCATTGTCTTGGAATTTACACATAAATACATGCAAATTGTTGTAAACATCATAAAAAACATTGCAAGGAAAATAAATCTAAAAACCAAGCATAGAGGGGAATTTTGGGTTGGTCCAAAGGAATTAGGCTAGGTTGGACCCTAACTAACCATAGATAGAGATAAAAAAAAAAATAGAAAAGAAGGGAAAGGGAGTTAGGAAAGGACACGAGAAAAAAAATTCAAATGATAGAACATTGGAAAGAAAAGAGGAAGAAATTGAAGGACATAATTGGGCCACGATGGGGAGATAGAGGGCGAGACACAACAATTGTGCCTGATGTAAATCAAGGAAGATCATTTCACAAGGGGCAATGTAATAGCCAGGTAATTAGCATTAAATTTGTAACCCTTGGGATCACATTTTCTTAAGGGACTACACTTGGTTGAATCTGCCTGTATACCGAAATTGCAGTAACCTTGATCCCTTATTCATTTGTAAAGTCATTATGTCTATTTTTTTTCTTCTCATTGTTGCATTCACTTATATTTTCTTTGGTGGTTGGAAAAAACTACTATCAATAAGATTGTGTGACACTAATTTCTCACTGTGTAGTTGCACATGATCATTATTGTGTGTTTCATGTGCATTTTCTTTGGTGGTTTGACAAACTATTGTAAATAAGTCTATGTATTACTAGCTTCTCACTATACATTCTCATTGATCATCATTCACTCATGTAGATATGATAAATTTTGTCTTGGTTACTTTACATGGCCATTGGGTTAACTTTGTAAATATTGTCTACAACTCAAAAATGGTAAATGTACATATATCTTGCCTCTTTGGTTATTTTTGTAAATATTACCTATGATAAATACACTTTCCTCCTTAGTCACTTCACAATAGTGTGAATACTTTCTAGACATGTCCAAATTACATAAGTGTTGTAAAGTGTATGTATTTAGCTATATGTGTGTGAACTTTAAATTTAGTGAGGGAAAACATTGTCTTAGAGTTAATACATAGATACATGCAAATTAGTAAACCTCATAAAAAACATTGCAAGAAAAAAAATCCAAAAACCAAGGACAAAGGGGTATTTTTGGTTGGTCCAAAGGAGTTGGGCTAGGCTAGAGCCTAACTAACCATAGACAGAGAGTGAAAAACAAAAAATAAGGGGAAGGGAGTCGGGAAAGGACACGGGAAAAAAAATCAAAGCAGAGAACAGTAGAAAGAAAAAAAGAAGGAATCAAAGGACAAAACTAGGAAATGGTGGGGAGATAGAGGGCGAGAAAAAGTTGTTGTGCCCAATGTAAACCAAGGGGGGTCGTCGCACAGGGGAAAATGTACTAGCTAGGTAATTGGTATTAAATTCGTAACCCTTGGAATCACATTTTCTTAACGAAATGCGCTTGGTTAAATTTGCCTACCAAAATTGCAATGACCTTGATCCATTATTCATTTGTAAAGTCACTATGTCTATTTTTTTCTTCTCATTGTGCATTCACTTGTGCGTTTGCTTTGGTGGTTGGAAAAAACTATTTTCATCAAGACTGTGTGAAACTAGTTACTTATTATGTAGTTGCACATGATCATTACTGCATGTTCTGTGTGTGTTACTAGCCTCTCACTATAATTTCTCATTCCTACATTTGCTTGTACATTGGCATAATCCATATGAATTTGGTTTTTGGGAAAATTATGGTTTCTAAGGTTGTGCATTCACTAGTTCCTCACCTTGCGAATTTTGTGGTAGTCTCCACATACATGTTGGGGATGGCTTCTTTTACGAAAGCCTACATGGAACTGCTGCAAATTTCATATCTCTTGTCAACGTAGTTCACCAGTATTTGACCTAACTAGTGTCGTAACTCTTAAAGAGTTGTTTGGCATTAGTATTCACATACCAGGTCAATTTCAACTTGGGGATAATTTTTTGATACACATACTCATGGAAACATGTCTCTAAATGATCAGAAATTAAAAATTGAAGGTTTCTTGAAAAGGTTTGCAAGATAGTTTATGTCCTATGGGAAATGGATGGAAATTTCAAAAGCGCATAAACTTATGAAACATAGTTACGTTTTGCATATTTAAATAGAGAAAAATGGGCAATATGTAGCATCACAAAACAATAATTTGATGACGGAGTTCACCCCTCCTAGGCTACATCTCTAGGTCCATCTTCCAATGTTGGCCCTTTAAATTATTTGCTCAAAATTTCAATTACATCAACATAAAATGCTCAAATCACAAAAATAATGCTACCATTGTGTCCAGAACACCCAAAAACCTTTGTGTAGGCTCTTCTTGGCTCAAAAAGGCTGGAAAATGGCAAATTTAGACCTCCTTCTTCATTTCCTTCCTAATTATCCTGCAAAATTGACCCTCTATTAAAATTGGCAATGAAATCTACCTTTAGTAGTTCTGCGAGGTGAGAAACTCACGCTGAAAAAATTGCAAAATTCCCTCCGATAGTCACATGGAGTTAACAGAACCTAGGGCTACGGCATTTCTCCCTGCCCCTTTTGCCTTGGCTCTCGATCATGTATCATGGAACAGGCAATGGTCATATGCCACGTGCCCAACCGACCAATCATGACCCTGCATTGTCATCATATGCTACTAACCCCTCTCTGCAGTGGATGATCATATATTATAACAATGAACCGTGGGCCAGGTCAGTCAGGCATGCTCACCGGCCTGCCCATCCCCCCAACCATTAGACTGGTTGACAATAAGTATAAGTCGACGATTATGGTTTAATAAGAAACACGTTTGGTGTAATGGTTTGACGCTAGACTGATTAATGGTAGGTATGTTGTTCTATCTCCATGACATCTTGTTCACTGAATTCAAAAAAAATTGGACTCATTTGGAGTGCCACATTTCACCCTAGGATTGGGTCATGTGTCACTTCGTGCTTGGCCCATTCCCAAAACCTCAATGAAGCATAGCCCACCACGTGTCTTCCAAGTGTCAAATTTTGATTGGCCCCATACTGCCTGTTCAATGGATGACGTCAAAATGATGCCATCATGACATCATTGTAAGAACTTCCCAGTCAGCTTCCCAGTCAACCTTGCAAGTTGGCGTTTTAGCTATTTGCCAAAAACTTAAGAATGTGATAACTTTCTCATATGGTGTCAGATTGAGGAAATTCAAGCATTGTTGGAATCAAAATGATGAGATCTATGATTTGGCACCAACGTTGGGAGAATTTGAGCACTTTGATTTTTGAACATATTTTTGGTTCCTTGGATCATTCCTATCCATTGGATGCTTTTGGACTGTAACAACCCTGGTAAAAAATCCATGTAATAAAGTTAATAAGGACAAAAATAAGACCAAGGTCATGGGACACATATTCCAAGATGAATGTTGGGAAAAACATCCTAGTGGGTGTTCATTTCAGTTATTATGGCTAAAGGAAATTGGCAAAGGCAATGACAAAGGCTTTGGAAAGGAAAAGTGGCATTAATTGGAATTTTATTTATGAAAATAAAGGAAATAAGGAGAAAAGGAAGGTGAAATGTCACATATTTCATGTGAGGAGGAAAATCAAGGAAAATAATGGAAAATTGAAGAAATTAGATGCCTTATTAATAAAAAGGCTTTTGAGGATCATTTCATAAGCTTTTTGACAGTTTTTGGGTGGAGCTCTCTCTCTCCATTCTCTCTCTCACAAACTCAGAGTCTTGGAACATTCTAGCATTAGATAAAGAAAAGAAAAGGAAGGACAAAGAAGGCAAAGGGAAGAAAATATCAAGCAAGGAAGAGCAAGATCAAGCGACTACAACATGATTACTTGTAGATATCGATTTTCATGTGTGATTTCATTGCTAGATTTGGCATGCATGGTACATGCATGTGTGTATTTGGTTCTTTTGTTGTAATTAGCATGGGTTTTTCCAGGTGTTACAGTGATTTTTAACCTTTCCTTTCCATTTCTGAATAGTCATGGTGTGATGGGTTCTTTGTTATTTGGTTAAGCTGGATTTTTGGATGGTTTCGAAACTGAGTGAGGTGGTCTCTGAAGACGAACACAAGGCCTTGGAATCCCTAGACTAAAGAAGGTGGGATTAAAGTAAAGTCAAATTTTGTGTACCTCGGTGGGCCTAGGAATCCTTGATCAGTGATTGGCAGGATATACGGTAAATCCTAGAGGTGTGTGCCCTCGATCAGGCTTAGGAATCATCGACTGGTGTACGACAAGATATACAGTAAATCCTAGTGGGTGGAGTCTTGATTAGGCCTAGGAATCCTTGATCGATGAATGGAGAGATATACGGTAAAGCCTAGAGACTAGGATATAGGAAAATTCCTTACAGTGTAGGTGGATATATCAAGAGGCATCCATGCTTGTTTAGGGCCTAGTGATTTGACGGGGATTATGGTAAAGCCTGAGGAAACCTGGTTTGGTTTTGTTGTGAGTCCCACATTCATTCTTGGAATATGGCATGAGGGTGATTGGCTAAAAGAAAGATTTGGTTCAACCTAATCTATGGTCGGGTGGTACATGGAAGTCCTTGGCTTGGTTGGCTTTTGCACATGTTAATACGAGCTCTTGTCCTCTTACGTTCAATGTGTAAATGTACTTGTTATTATGTGGATTTATTGGTTGTTATATCATTGATATATCTATGGTTATTTGTTGGTTATAAGCATGTTTTATGACAATGATGATGTATGGCTCTCATCATGTTTTGATTAGTAAATGAATGAATGATGAATGTATGACCTAATAGAAGATAATGCATCTATTATGAGAAGGAATCAATCCTTCTTGACGAATTTCAGATAAGTATCAGACCCCTATTTTTAGATGTGTATTTATGACCTGTAGATTTCATGTTCATGATATGTTTGATGGAATGTCTGTCATGGATAGGCCTTGTTAGGTCAATTTCCTATCTAACTTTTGTATGGAATACTTTGTCCTCATGTCATTCATGGTTATGGAAAGTTTCATTAATTTTTGGGCAGAGGTCTGGATCCTGTCCTGAAAACATGGCTTGAGTATCATGCTCACAGGCACATAACTAGGTGAAAAAGGTTTCAGTTTCTCCCTTGTATGCATCACGCATGAGAATGGAGGTTTTTAGTCAAATCAAGTAGTGTTATGCCAACGTATGGGAGATCAAGGCACTGAAAAAAGAGGTTTAATTCAAGGTTTGGGCACATGGAAGGGTGGTTTAGCTCTTGGGGGTCCTATAGCACCTAAGAGTGAAGTCCTTAATGGTTTTGGTTTGTTGATTCCACTTCCTTAAGGTGATCTAGGAGGTTGAATCATATCATAGTAACTATTCGTCACATGTTTACCCTGGTAGGCTAGTAACTTGGGTAAATGTTGGAGGAGGGTGTTATATGGACCAACAAAAGTATGTTTTTCCTCAGCAAGTAAGTGAGGGCACAAATCCCTCACTTTCTTGATCTCAATCCACCTTACTTTACTTGGATTGGTACCTTTGAGCCCCATTTGAAGATACTCCACATTTCCTTTGTGTGAAGTCCTTATCCTCCTGTCAAGAATTTAGCCTTCCCACAACTCATTTAAATATTCATGAGAAAAATATTCTATAGATGGAATCTAGAAATTCTCTTTATGATCATCAATCATTAGAGGCTCATACAATCTCAAGCTTTCCACATTCACAACAAAAAGTTGGAAAATCTAATCAAAAAGAGTTGTTACCAATATTCTCCAAAATTTTGAAAGGACAATACATATTGGCTTGAGATTTTTACCTTCACCTTGAAGTCTTTCCTTACTGATATAGAACCAAACTTGATCTCCCACTTGGAAATCATGATCAACCTTATGCTTCTCATGTCTTTCTTTGTACTTGGTTTTACTTTTCTCTAGTTTCTCTTATACTCTTTAATGCACTAGCTGAATTTGTTCATTGAAATGCTTGGCTTTGTCCACATCCTTATGTCCATCTACTGCAATATCTTTACCAAAGATGAAATCCAAAGGATACTTTGGAAAATAACCCAAACACGCTTCAAATGGAGATACGTGCATAGATGAATGCTTGGAACAATTGTAGGCATGTTGGATGTAATGAAAATGCTCATCCCAAAGTTTATGATGTTTACCACAATATCCTCGAAGGAGATGCACTATTGTTCTGTTCACCACTTCTGTCTAGTTGTTAGTTTGTGGATGAAATGCGGTGCTCTTCTTCAACTTGGTGTCCACCAGTTCCCATAAACTTGACCAAAACTTCCTGACAAATTGAGAATCTCGATCAGAAATAATAGAAGTGGGTAACCAAAAGTGAACCCATACATTTTGGAAGAACATATTTGTGTTATGTTCAGCTGTAACTTGTTTCTTACATGGCATCAACACACATATTTTACTGAAACAATCCACAACAACATATAGATAATCATAGCCTTTCTTAGACATTGGTAGACCCTACAAAAGCCATAGAAATACTTTCCCAGGGACGAGAAGGAATAGGAAGTGGAGCGTACAAACCAAATTTCCTATTGCTAGGATTGTTGGTAGCACACATGGAAGATCTCTTTACATATCTTGAAACAATTTCATTCATGCAAAGCTAATAAAAATACCTCTTAATTTGAGCAACTATTTTACCTACACCAAAGTGAGCAACAATAAGAGAAGTGTGGGCTTCCCTTATGACATTGACTCTTTCACCTCATGGAACACATAAATTGCCAAGATGATACAACAACTTGTTATGAACATGATAATCCAACTCTTTAACATGATTTCCTTGACTCAAATTTGCATACACACATTTAAAATCACCATCTTGAGCATACTGTCAATATAAATTTCATGCATGATTGAGTTATGCTTAAGAATAACAGATGCGTTAACAATATGCCTTGATAACATATCAACAACTTTGTTGTATATACCTTTATTTTACCTAATTACCAAATGAAATTGTTGTAGGAATCCCATCCACCTGAAATGTCTAGCTTGTTGTAGCTTGGCTTGCTATTGTAAGTATTGCAAAGGTTGATGGTCAGTATGAATAATCGTTTCTTTACCCGTCAAATAATGCTTCCATTTCTTCATGCATTGTTCCAAAGCATTGAAATATTTATCATAAGTTGGATAGTTAATTACTACATTGGTAAAGGTTTTGAGAATGATAACAAATAGGCTTACCATGCTTCATCAAATTTCTCCCATATCATAATTGCTTGTATTGATTTGAATCTCAAATGGTTGCTTAAGATCTGAAAGTGCTAGAACTAGTGCTATACTGATTTTCTTTTTCAAAGTGTCGAAGGATTTGTGTTTCTTGCCTCCCCACTAAAAAACCTATTTCACACTTGTCAAAGCATGTAATGGTGCTACAATGAGTGAGACGTTAGCTATAATTTTTCTCCAATATTTGGTTTCTCCCAAAAATCTCCTAACTTCTGTTACATTGTAGGGTTTAGGCCACTTTTCAATAACATCAAATTTTGAGGGATCAATCTTCAATTCACCCCCTCCTACAATATGACCTAAATAAACCAAATAGGTTTTCCAAAATTCACACTTAGACATATTCAAATACAACTTCTCTTTTTTCAAGACATCTAAAACTTGTTTCAATTTCTTGACATGCTCTTCATGAGTCTTACATAAAATCAGAATATCATCTAAGTAGACTATGAAAATATCATCAAGGAATGGTCTCAACACATCATTCATAACTCTCATGAATGTCACAGGTGTATTGCAAAGCCAAAACGAGATAACAAATAACCATTCAAACAAACCTTATTTTGTCTTGAAATTAGTTTTCCAAATATCATCTTCAACAATCATTATCTGATGATAACCACTTCTCAAAACTAACTTAGTAAAATAAAAATCTTCCTTTAATTGATCTAGCAAATCATCAATGCGAGGAAGAGGATATCGATTCTTTACCATGATCTTGTTCAAAGCTCTAAAATCCACACACATGAGCCATGTAACATATTTCTCTGGAACCAAAAAAATAAGGGACCCACAAGGAGATGTGTTTGGCCTGATGACCCCTTTTTCAAGCATCTCTTGAATTTTCTTCTTGATTTTTGCATTCTCCAAAAATGGCATTCTATACATGCCAATATTTGGAAGTGTGGATCTTACTGCAAGTGAATCTCATGTTGGATTCCTCTTTTAGGAGGTAACCCTTTAGGTTCTTGAAACATATTATCATAAGTGTTAACAAATTCAACCAACTCATGCTTGAGTTTTGAATCAAATCCCATGAAAGCTTTAGATTCAATAGTATCTTTAGCTTTAATCATCAACAACACAAAATTCTTACTAGCATTTACAAGCCTTTTCATTTGACCAACACTTACAAGAGATAAGTTCATCTTCTTGTGATGTGCTCTAACAATATACTCAACTCCATCTTTAAAAAGATGATATTTGTTCTCATGATGATAGTATGGATTTTTTACCATACAAGTATGGAATCCCTAAAATTATTCCACATATGTCAAGAGGTATAACATCAAGCTCTACATCATCTATAAAATTCACAATGATGGCGAATTTCAGTTTACATTTTCTTGTCACTTGCAATTTGCCATCATCACATACCCAACCCAAAGGGTAAGTTTCATTATGAGGTGTAGTTTCTAGATTTAGTTTCTTGACAATTGCTTTAGAGATAAGATTTACTTGGGATCCACTATCAAACAATGTATCAACTTTTGTATGTTTTGTAATGACCCTGATATGAAAAAGCTCACTTAATTCTTTATCATTTTGAGACTTAATAGGCTTACTAGTAGAACTAATACTTGCATTAGAATATTTACCCTTTATTCCCATGATTGTGATTTTGGTTTCATCCCCTAAATCAGATCCTAGATCTTGTCGAGTTGTAGCAGTAGTCTTTTGTTTCCCCTTGTTATTGAACTTCTTTGGTCTCATTTCTGGATGTAATTTATAATATTGGGCTTCATCATGGCCTTCTTTTGAACAATATTTACAGGTAATTTTATCTCCCTCTTTCTTGACTATAACATTCTTTTTTCCTTTGCCTTTAAACTTCGTCTTTCCTTTGTCTCCATATCTGGAAGGTTCCTTGCTAGTCCCTTGAGGAACATTATTTCCTCTTGATTCTAAATGAGTTGCCTAAACACATACTTCATCTAGATTGGTGGCATTAACTATAAGTATAGTATGTCTCAAATAACAATGTAATCCAACTATGTATTTAAGGAGAGACTCTTGTGAAGAAAAATCAACACCCAAGATTAAATCTCTTCTTCTAAATTCTTTTGTGTAACTTTGGACACTATAACCTTTAGCTTGTGTAAAAATTTTCCAATCCATAATTTATTTTTGCATGTAAGCTAATGGATAAAATTGCCTTCTTAATGTAGCTATAAAATCATTCCAAGAACAGATATGTAGAAATTTCACCTGTAGAACAAATCGATATATGCAATGTCCTAAAGCATAATACTTGTTCTACTTCTACAAAACATTAAGCGGAAGCATAATCTAATTCATGAGCAACATCAAGTAGAAACATGCATAACTGGTCAAGAGAAATAATCACACATAACACAAGGTATATCCAGGGGAAAACCCCAACCATGTATTATCAATCAAGTGGAAATCCTCTTCAACGTACAAAAAGAATCAGCTCAATATCTATCTTGCTCTCTCTGTACTCTGATGATCTTCAATCAGAAGATGAAAATCATGGACTACCTAGGCCTCAATATATAGGCCACAAGTCCTCTAATCTCCTATAATAGATCCTTCTCCATGCAAGGAATACTTACTAGAAATATCCAAGCATATGATAGTACAATGTCCCACATCTGATCTCAACTGGGTCTCTGACAGAACTGACATGCAACAGTTATCCATGAGTGAATCCTCAGTTATCTAAAATAATAGTTGTCACATGCATGCAAGCATTAACAAACTATATTTTATTATTTTAACAACTTGTTAAAATAATCTAACTGGACTTGACTAGTTAGAACTAAGTCAACTGATTCTCCCATTATAGAACTCATACTTATTCCCTCAATCAATGGAGGAAATCATGTGCATGCTCACACAAACTTCAAATTCAAATTTCCTTAACTAATTAACTCAACTGAATTAATTAATTAATATTTCCAACTGCTGTTAAGACCAAAATTAATTTTACTTCCTATAGATAGACTAGGGACTGCTATAAATAGGAAGGGACCCATAAATGCTATTTTTAGAACATTCTATTTTTAGCAATTTCACCTCTCACCCAATGTGGCCAATGACCTCACTAGAAAAACTGCTATTTTTAGACATGCTATTTTTAGCAGGTCTATTTTTAGCACATTCTAAATTTAGCATTTCTTGTTGCACATTTTTCAACACTCCCTCTCAACAAGAAAGGCTTTCTCTCGAACCCGATCCTGTAACTCTATAATGTTCTGCATGCAACACATCTTCCTGGTCCACTTGCTCCAACAACACTTGGAACAAAAACAGTCCCAACTGACCACTCTGTTGGGCTAGGAACATACTCTAATGTTGAAGCTCTACCTGTTGCTAACAAGTGCTCCCTCTCTGACATATGTGCTACTGCAACATCTCCATGCATCTCGCACCATTACACACCTCTTTGTGCCACCTAGCACTGTGCAAAAAACTTGTGCCTCTCGCATTGTTGTAGCTTGCTAGCTATGCGCTGTCTTGGGATTCCCTGCACTGTCGCTCTCTCTGCCACTCCATATGTATCTGTCTCTAACCAATCAGTCAATTCCTGCTACTCCACATTGGGGCTCCTGTAGCAAGGTCTCATCCAAGAGGTTAGGTACCTCAAGGATCTTGCCCCTCCTGAAGTTGTTGCACCAATCGTGGCTCCTCCACAATCGTCTGAGACTTCTTCTGGCTCTGCATGTTGAGAGGTAATATACCCTCCCTCTCAACCACCAAGTCTCCATCAGTTGCCTTGTTGCTCAAGGCTTTGCATGCATCTTGAACCTCAAGATCATACAGTTTCTTGACCCGTGAACCAATCTGCTTCACCTGTCTAGTGATGACGTGTCTAAGGAAAACCTTTCCCTTACTAAAGACTACATCATAGCCTCTCTCTTCCAGCATCGCGATCGACACCAAGTTTCTCTATTGTCCTGGTACATACTTGACATTGGTCAAGGTAAGGCGAGATCCATGCTCCCTCTGAAAAATAACCATGCCTACACCTAAGACACTATACTTCTTATCATTACCCATTGCTATGAGTATCTGGAGATCTTTCTCCTCCAAAGTACTGAACAAACTCTTGTCGTCGGTCATGTGGAAAGAAGCTCCACTATCAAGAAACCAACCACTTCCCACCATGGATGAAACCTTACATGAGAAGAGCATGAAATCCAACTCAAACTGTGAAGCAAGTGCTTCACCTTCAGATCCTTCCCCAGATCCCTTCTTGGATTTCCTCCGTGGACAATTTGTAGCATAATGGCCCACCTCATGACAACGAAAGCATCACACTTTCGATTTGTCAACCTTCTTCCCATCATTGGAAGAACTAGATTCGGAAAGAGAAACTTTCTCCTTCTCCTTCTTCTCCTTACTCGCTAAGACACAGTTCTCCTCATCATGCATGGATGAAGAACTGTCTCTGGTGCTCCATCTAATCTCCTCCTACATCAAATCTGACCATAGTCTTTCCCAATCTGACAGTTTCTCCCTTCCATTCATCGAGTCCTAGTAGTTATGCCAGCTCTTAGGAAGGCCAAGGAGTTATAGACTCACCATATCCTCATTCGATGTCACGACCCCTACACTTGCAAGCTCATCCTTGCATGTGATGAGCTTGGTTAGATACATAGAGATCGTCTCATCCCTTTCACACTTGATCTTTCGAAGTTTTTCCTTCAGTGCTAGATTCCTTTGATCACTGTTATTCTGATATAAATCTTTCAATGTTTTTCACATTGCATGCAGAGTCTCCATCCCATGGAGGCTCGAGATAATGTGATCTCGCACTCCCTCCAAGAGAATTCTCCTAGCTCTAACCACACACTTCCTCCATTCCACCTGCTCAGTCTTGTTAATAGGCTTAGGAATTTCTTGATCAATGAAATCCTTAAGGCCATTATCTTCTGAAACTGCCTCCATGCGATCCTTCCAAGCTATATAGTTTGAGCTGCCATCAAGGGCATATTCAAGCCTCAAACCATAGAACGCCATCAATGAAATAGATGTGATAAGAACTTGAGATCTATATCAAGAATAAGAAACTTCGAATTTCTCCTGCTAGTATATTGTTCTTGCTTGATCACCTATGCTCTAATACCATGTAGAAATTTCACCTGTACAACAAATTGATAAATGCAATGTCCTAAAACATAATACTTGTTCTACTTCTACAAAACATTAAGCAGAACCATAATCGAATTCATGAGCAACATCAAGTAGAAACATGCATAACTGATCAAGAGAAATAATCACACATAACACAAGGTATATCCAAGGGAAAGCACCAGCATAAAACCCCAACCATGTATTATCAATCAAGTGGAAATCCTCTTCAACATACAAAAAGAATCAGCTCAATAGCTATCATGCTCTCTCTGTACTCTGATGATCTTCAATTAGAAGATGAAAATCATGGACTACCTAGGCCTCAATATATAGGCCACAAGTCCTCCAATCTCCTTTAATAGATCCTTCTCCATGCAAGAAATACTTACTAGAAATATCCAAGCATCTGATAATACATTGTCCCACATCTGATCTCAACTGGGTCTCTGACAGAACTAACATGCAACAGTTATCCATGAGTGAACCTCGATTATCTAAAATAATAGTTGTCACATGCATGCAAGCATTAACAAACTATATTTTATTATTTTAACAACTTGTTAAAATAATCTAACTGGACTTGACTAGTTAGAACTAAGTCAACTGATTCTCTCATTGTAGAACTCATACTTATTCCCTCAACCAGTGGAGGAAATCATGTGTATGTGCACAAAGACTTCAAATTCGAATTTCCTTAACTAATTAACTTAACTGAATTAATTAATTAATATTTCCAACTGTTGTTAAGACCAAAATTAATTTGGGAACTGAGCTCGAAAGCTTGGCGCTTGGCGATGGCAGTGTTGGTTTCTCTGCGACAGCTTGAAGGCAAAAGCAATGGCAGGCTTTTATTTTGGCGGGTTGGAGACTATGAAGGTGGCATTTTTTTTTATTCAGCGGCAATGGCGAGCTTCTGTTACGATGGAAATGGCGGGCTATTTTTACGGCAATGTCTCTTCAAGCAACATTGTGGATGGCAGCGAAGTTTTTGGGCGGACGAAATGGCGATTTCCGCTAGGGTTTCCGGGCGCTCCGCAGCTTCGCTGGACGACGCAGCCAGGGCGAGTCTCAATACTTTCGCGCTTGACTTTCCAAGCTTCGGTCATGCTGCAGGTTTGCTCAACATTCGAGAGCCGCACAGCTCAATTGTTAAGAAGCTTTCTTCAGGCGGATGGGCAAACTTCGGAATCAGCTTTTTTCTCCAGATCTGCTACACGCACGAAGGGGTCTCCCAAAAACCCCACAGGGCCATTTTCTACGGCTCAAATGGAATTGATTTCTGGACAACGATGAAGCAAGGGCTCCCACTGCTTGAGTCTATGTCCTTGGTTTGCTTAAGGTTTCACAGATTGGAAACAAAAACGCTTCTAGGAATCCTTGTTTTCAAAACGAATCCAAAATGCCAAAGCAGGGAGGATGAGTGGCAAGTGTTTGAAGGAATGCCTTGCCGAGATTTGGTCTCTTGGAAGGGACAGATCACAAACAATGCACAGAATGGAGTCTCTGGAAAGGCTCTGAGAAACCGTAGTGAGATGCAGCGTCCAGTCGTCGTCCAGCCTCTGCTCAGCCCAGCAGAAAATGGTGCAGCAAGCTTCAGAGAGGCCCTGTCCCCTTTCAGGCCATTCACAGTGATTAAGACTGTGTGCTGCCCTTCGCAGGGACCTAAGAAATAGGCACAGGTTGAGCCCCTAGCAGTCTGTGATGCACCAGAGTCCTCTCGTCTTAGATTTGCAGAGGAAAGCAGAATCCGGAGCACTCTGTAACTTTCCAGATCCTAATTGTGCTCCTCTCGGGCAAAACTCTGCTTCAGTGGGTGAGCTCTTCGGATCTAGTGCAGGACCTCAAGCAAATACTGGAATTTAGGATGGGGATTCCCTTTGCTTCTCAAAGGCTCCTCTTCAAAGGCAAACAACTAGAGGATCTCCTGCCCCTTTCATTTTACGACATTCAAAGAAATGCCTCCATCATTCTTTCCCTTCGTTTGAGAGGGGGAGCTGTTGGACAGTCATCTTCAGCGGCAGCGTTTTCTTACAAAGATGTTGTCCATGCTCAGAAACCCAAGAGCTCCGCTCCACCAGCCCAGGCTCCAAAACCCTTTTTGGTGGACAAGCTGGAGGAAACCCCCTCCATTGAAATAATGCATCCTACAATGGATAGGCAATTCCAAATGTTTGCAGAGTATGGCATTATTTGCAGGTTCAATGGGCTATGGCCACGCACAGCAGATCTCTACAAATGGATTTTCTCGAACTGGACCAACAATTGCAAGGTTCTTCTCTGCTCAAAAGGTTTCTTCATTGTAGTTTTTGTTGACAGTGAGGATTATCAAAAAGCATTAATTGAAGGCCCCTGGTTTTGGGACTCAGCGGGTCTATTATTAACCCCTTGGTTCCCAGATTTCGATCCCTCCACAGCTATCATCACCAAGCTCCCCATCTGGGTCAGACTTCCTAATCTCCTGGCTCATTTATGGCACTTTGTTGTGTTTGAAGCAATCGGTAATTCTCTAGGCTGCTTTCTAACCACAGACACCTCTAGAGGGGAAAAGGGCATATACACCTTCGCCAGAATCTGCGCAGAAATAGACATGAGTAAAGGACTTCCAGATCAGATCATTCTCAAAGTTGGAGACCTCCACTGGACTCAGACCTTGGATTACGAGAACACAGCGTTCCGCTGCAGAAATTGCCATCTCACAGGGCACCTTCATAGATCATGTCCAGCGATCCCTGCCCAAAAGAAGAAGGCCGCCCCTAAGCCGAAATCCAAAAACTAGAAACCTTTTGACTCGCCCCCCATGGATGATTTTGATTCCAGCTCATATGAAGAGGAAGTGGACGAGGACGGTATGGACGCTTCGCTTGCACAAGACCCAACCTCAACAGGTCCTGAGGAGTCCACTGTCCCACCTCTCTTGCAGAAAAGATCTCTTGAGACCTCTCCATTGGATTCAGACAAGGAGATCTCTCCGTCCGCCCAGCATAGTTTGCAAGTCTTACCATCGCAGCAGGATCATCTTGGATGGGTCAAAGTTCGTAAAAAGAAAGGAAAAAAGGGCTGAATTGAGGATTCCACCCAAGTTGGGTAGAATCCTTAGTAGGGCTCTTGTCTCTTTGTTCGTCTGGTTGTTTCTTGTTAAGCACTGCTCTCTTCTTGTCTACTCCTCGAGGCCGAGGTGGATAGTCTATCCTTTCCGGCTACCCGTTTTCTTTGGGGTTCTGTAGGAGGTCCTTTAGTCAAGTTGTTGTGTTCTTAGCAGAGCTTCGGGCTTTAGTCTGCCCAGGCAGTCCTTTTGTACAATATGTTTTGTTTTCTTAATACAAAAAGCTGACTTACACAAAAAAGACCAAAATTAATTTTACTTCCTATAGATAGACTAGGGACTGCTATAAATAGGAAGGGACCCAGAAATGCTATTTTTAGAACTTCTTATTTTTAGTAGTTTCACCTCTAACCCAATGTGGCCAATGACCTCACTGGCCAAACTATTATTTTTAGACATGTTATTTTTACACATGTTATTTTTAGCAGGTCTATTTTTAGCACATTCTAAATTTAACATTTCTTGTTGCACATTTTTCAACAAGATAATCTTACCAATTTTCTTCAAATCTTCTTGAGTTCTTGCCTCCCACCAGATGAGGGTTTCACTTTCCAAATTAAAAGAAACAAGCTAGATATTTATAACATCATCATCAATCTTTTAAATCCTGCAATAGACTTCAATTTGATGAATCCAATTATCCAACTTTTCATCATTTACTTCCCCATTGTACATAAGCAATTCAAACTTCACATCAATATTAAGCAAAGGAGACTTAGCATGTCCTTTTGGAGATGGAGGAGGAGTAGGTTTATGAGATGAAGGAGGTGAAGAAGGAGGTGAGGATGGAGGTGTAGGAGGAGGTGGAGGTGGAGGTGGAGGTGGAGGCTTGCTGTCATAACCACTATTACCTTTTGGATAATTTGAACTTTCTCCTTGCAACCTTGTTTTCCTCTCATTTTACAACACTTTAACCATCTTAGACATATCATAGAAATCCTTTCTAAAATATTTCTCATGCTTAGACATAAACACTTTTCCTTCTTCATGCGCCATGACTGGTGGAGTTTGTGGATTTTATGACCTCCTTGAATCAATTTGAGGGTTTGGTTCTTCAAGCACTCCTTCTCCTCTTCTTATTTTAGGTCTTGTAATCATTTAAGAAAACACTTTCAAAAATTTTCAAACCTTCAAAACAACCATGCTCTGATACCAAACTGATCTGAAATTAAAATTTAAAGGTTTCTTGAAAAAGTTTGCAAGCTAGTTTACGTCTTGTGGGAACATAAACTTATTAAACTTAGTTAAGTTTTACAGATTTAAACAGAGAAAAATGGACAATATGCAGCATAAAAAAACAACAATTTGATGATGGAGTTCACCCATCTTGGGCTACATCTTCAATTCTAACTTCCAATGTTGGCCCTTTAAATTATATGCTCAAAATTCCAATTACATCAACATAAAATGCCCAAGTCACACAAATAATGCTTCCATTGTGTCCAGAACACCCAAAACCCTTACGTAGGATCTTCTTAGGCTCAGAAAGGCTGAAAAATGGCCAAGTTAAGCTTGCTTCTTCATTTTCATGCTGTCTTGCAAAATTGACCCTTTGTCAAAACTTGCAATGAATTCTAACTTTGGCAGTTCTACAAGGTGATAGACTCCGCGGGCTTGGTGACATTTCCGCTGAAAAAGTGCAAATTGTCAAGTAGTTAAGCGCACCAATAGGGCCACACTCCTATTCCTCCACTCCTTAGTCATATTAGGTGGCATATGGTTGCGAGTTGGGTGCCACACACCAACCCTTCCAAAATTCCTGTCGGCGGTCACGTAGAGTTAACAGAACCTAGGGCTAGAGCCTTAATCCCTGCCCTTTCTGCCTTGGCTCTCAATCATGCATTATGAAACAGGCAATGGTCATATGTCACGCGACCATCCCACCAACTGCGACCTTGTATTATCGTCATATGTGCTTAACCCCTCTCTATCATCGGTGGTCATATATTATAAAGAAACCATGGGCTAGGATGGTCAGGCATGCCTGCTGGCCCACCCATCCCCCCAACCATGAGAGTAGTTGGAAATAAGTATATGGTGGTGGTTATGGTTTAGTAAGAAACATGTTTAGTGTAACAGTTTGACTCTTGGCTTCTTAATGGTATGTATATTATTCGATCCCCATGACATTTGGTTCACCAAATTCAACAAATTTTGCCCTCATCCATAGTGCCACGTGGCGCCCTGGGATTGGGCCACGTGTCACTCCATGATTGGACCATCCTAAAAACCTCAATGAATCATAGCCCACCATGTGTCATCCAAGTGTCAAATTTTGATTAGCCCCATACTACCTTGTCAACGGATGACATCAAAATGATGTCAACATGATGTCATCATACAGACTGCCTAGTCAATTTCCCAGTCACCCCTACAAGTTGACTTTTTAGTTGTTTACCAAAAACTTCAAAACATGGTAACTTTCTCATACAGTGTTGGATTGAGGCGATTCAAGTGTCGTTGGAATCAAACTGACGAGATCCATGATTTTGCACTGGTTTCGGGAGAATTTGAGCACTTTTATTTTTGAGCATGTTTTTGACCCCCTGTATCACTAATGTCCCTAAATTAACTAAGGGTGGAGGCTCTTACCTTTGGATCCCCTCAGTGACTAGTGGGTGGAGTAAGAGGTTGTCGTGGAATAAACTTCCTTGCCTAGAGTACTCAGATTGTAGTAGAGTTACTACAACAACAAATTTATGGTGGAGGGAAACCTATGGATTCCCTGAATTGCATGAGGGTGGAGGCCTTCACCTCTGGATTCCCTCATTGGCTGGTGGGTGGAGGTGACCTACCACTGGAGTCCCTTGACTAGCATGAATCTGAGTCCTTAAATACCAAAAGGATGGAGGTGTGATTGACCTCTTGAATCCCTAATATATATGGTAATATGATAATTTGGAACAACCTACACAAGCTAGGGGGTGACAGTTGTTGGTGCACTAAGATGTCTTTTTATAGACAATCTTAATTCCTACATTAATTGTCAACCCAAGGCAAGTCTTTTTATTTCAAGAGTGTCAACACTATATATGCAATGAATTCAAAGGTTAACTAATAATAAATCGTTGTAATTTCTAATGACTATCTCTTCAAACTCAATCCAAATAATTCTGAAAGAAATTCGTAACACACTTTGCGATTCTACTTAACTTATTATGAAAGCAGATGAATCTGAATAAAGCTATAAAAATCACACTTGGCAATATTAAATGGAATTGAAATTAACTCACTCCATCATTAAAGAGAACTGGGGCAATTGAACAACAAATGATAATCAAATGATATATGAACAACAAATAGCTATATGAGCATATTACGAAAAGCGATCAATTCTATCTATGGAATCTATGATAACATTACTTGGAATGAATCAACGATCTAATGTTGGAATTAACATAACCAATTCAATCAAAAGCATTACTCATATATAACACACAGTTAAATTTAAATCTAAATGAATGGCAAATGTAAATCGGAATCAACAATCCTCACAGTAATCAAAATGATATTAATTTAAAATTAACAAACATTAAAAGAATAAATAGAAAATATTTTAGCACAGGTGAAGGAGTAGATCTTCTATTGATTGGGTGATCCAGGTGGATCTTCAAACATCAGTGGCATGGAAAAGGCTCAAAATTCAAAGTGGCAGAAAGACGATGAACGTGACATTAGATCGAAGTGCCCATCGCCCTAATTCCAACTATGTGAACGACACTCCAATCTAAGTTCGGATGAAGGAGATAAAGGCAGTCAAAGTTGGGTTGACTTTTGATAACTGGGCAGGCTTAACAAAGACACAATTTGGCCTTTTCCAACAGATGGAATCTCGCCAACTCCGGCCAGATTCTAGGAAAAATCGTGGCCTAGTTAAAATGACCCCTTCGGTCAAAAATCGAATTTCCAAAAATTGTACATTTTATTTTAATATGACAAAAAATATAAAAAAAGGGGGTGGCAGGCCACCAACCTTGCCACCCCAACCCATACCAAAGCTACAATATATATATTTATAGAGGGGCGGGCCACGACCCCCGACCCCTCCCCACATCCCACGAAACCATTGCTACAATACAACGGGTGGTGGGCTGGCCCTTGGGCACGGACCCAACCACGCCCACGCAAAAATACAACCACCAGCCATTAATTAATGGAGACCGGCAGAGGTGGGTCTGGTGGGCGGGCTACCCAAGGCAGGCCCAACCCAACCATAATTTAAATTTAAGGGGTTTGTTTAAAATTAAAAAGATTCAATGTATAAAAAAAAGAGGAGGCGAGGTTTGACCGCCCGACCTCCTCCCTATTAAATAGATCTCCAACCAACGCGCCATAATAGTTTCATCGAAAAATTTGCCACCCATTTTATACTTAAATGCAGTTTGTCAGGGCGCCCAGGTAGAGGAGGCAGTGCACACAGTTTGACGCGGAATTTTGCAGGAGGGCCGAATTTTCACTTTGTCAGAATTTGACAAATTTTATATGGTTTCAGCACTTCTCGATGCCACAGACGCAATGGCGCTATCAGTTTCTCCATCATAGTTCTGCATTTTTCGACCATTTTTCAGTATTGAGGTATAAAAATCCTTTTTTGTAATTGATGCTTATACTCTTCTTTCTCATGCCACTTAATGAATGAAGGCCTCTCCATTGATCGAGCAAGACCTTCAAAACGTATTCCAAGTCAAACGAACTCCATTATCAAGTCTTGTTGTCTTCTTTCATGCTTTATATGTTTCTTCTCTTCTCTCATGTGCACATTAATTTTTCTATGTTAAGCTACAATTTATGCATGTAATTCTTTAACACATCTATAAGAAAAATATTTTGGACCAAGTGGTATCAGAGCAGGTCTTTTTAGATGTGAATTTCATGTTTGTATGCTAACAAGAAACAGGCTCTGAATAGGTGAAGGGAAACTAATGTCTTTCGATCCCGAAGCAGGTTGTGCACATCGAAGGAGAAACATGCCAGATGAAGAGGCTCGTCGTGAAGAGGAGCACAATTTCCACAAAACCTTCTATACAATGGCAGAGAATGTTGGTCAGTTGCTTTCAAGGCTAGAGAAAGCAGAAGAGATCTAGAAGAACAAGGTTCAGAGCATGGAAATGGTGGAGAAGAACCCCCTCCTTCTCCTTCCACGACTGAAAGTTCTTCTTCCTCTCATCACCATCATCATAGAAATTCAAGGGATGCATTTAAGAAACCTTTCTTTAAATTATATGTCAAATTTTATCTTCCCATGTTTAACGGTGAAAGTAATGCAAAAAAGCTTAATAATTGGATTAGGCAGGTTGAAATCTACTGCAGGATTCAGTAGATCGAAGAGGATGACGCAAAGATTCAGTTGGCCTCTCTTTGGTTGAGTATCACCTCTCTCGTCTAGTGGGAGAGCAAATTGCGAAGCAATAACAGTGTGGGTAATCTTATTTCCTCATGGCCTAATTTAATTTCTGCATTAAAGGAACAATTCTATCCCTTGGGTTACAAACAAAAAGCCTTAATGGATTGGAAATACTTAAGGCACGGAAGAGGTCAGGATGTTCAAAGCTTTATAGAGGAATTTAGAAATAAAGCACTTAATTTGGGCATTGCACTTGACTCACTTGAAGTAGTAAGTAAGTATATTGGATCATTACATAGTTACCTTAGACATTCATTATTATTTTTTGAACCAACTACTATTGACTCGGCCAATGTGAAGGCAATTCATCTTGAGAACAGGGGAAAAAATGAAAGAGATGATAATTTCAAGAGACCACCTTTCAAACTTCCAAATGGCAAACCCAAAGTGAAAGGAAAAGGAAAGGAGAAGAGGACGACATCAACCAAGAAAGATGAAGGAGAAAGACCTTATTTCACTCATTGCAAAAAGGAAGGCCATGATGACGATCATTGTTGGAAACTATACCCAGAAAAGAGATGAAAGAAGTATGGAGGAAAATGCAAGCAGAAGACAGTGGCAATTGTGCAGCAAGACCTTGGATCCGATTCTGGAGATGAAGCATTGATCACAGCAGTAGGAACAAAAGGTACTCTTACACCTCATGTTAATTCTGAATCACATGAAGGCACTAGTTCAATAGATGAGTCTCTTCGTAATGAATGAAAGATAATTGAGCTATTTCATATTAGAGTTATCATAAATCATACAAAAGTGGAAATTCTATTTGATACTGGATCCCAAGCAAACTTAATTTCAGAGTCCTTGGTAAAGAAACTAGGCTTAGAAACCAAACTAGATCCAAAACCTTACCCACTTGGATGGATACATGATAAAGCAAAACTGAATGTAACTAAGCAGTGTAAGGTTAAATTTGTGATCACTTCTAAGTTAGTGGATGAGGTAAAACTTGATGTGATACCATTGGATATCTGTGGCATGGTGTTAGGGAGTCCATATCTATATGATAGAAAGGCAATCTTCTTCCTTCATGAAAACAAATACCAAATCACAAAAGATGGGGTAGAATATATTGTAAGGGCTCATCAAACTAAAATCAATGCCAACCTTGTAAGTGCAGGACAAATGAAGAGGTTGGTGAATTCCAATAAGGGTTGCATGCTTATGGTTGTAAGGGGGAAAGATGCAGAATTATCCGATACTTTCCAAGGTTGTGATCATGTGCATAAAAAGGAATTATGTGAATTAATTTCTAACTATGATGAGATGTTTTAGGAATCAAAGGGATTATCTCCAAAGAGGGAAATCCGACATGAGATCCATTTGCAACATGACACTCCTTTACCAAATATTGGCATGTACAAGATGTCAACCATTGAGATGATGGAGATGAAAAACAAGGTGCAGGAACTATTGAACTAAGGGGCCATCAGACCGAGCACTTCTCCATGCGGCTCACCGATTGTCTTAGTGACGAACAAAGATGGCACATGTAGGATGTGCGTGGATTACCAAGCACTAAACAAAATCATGATGGAAAATCGCTACCCTCTTCCCCGCATTGATGAATTATTAGATCAATTAAAGAATACTATCTATTTCACCAAATTGGATTTGTGTAGTGGTTATCACCAGGTCCGAATTGCAGAGCAGGATGTGTGGAAAATCGCCTTCAAGACCAAACAGGGGTTGTACAAATGGATAGCGATTCCATTCAGACTTTGTAACGCTCCAACCACTTTCATGAGGGTCATGAATGATCTCTTTAGGCATTTCATTGATGAATTTGTTCTTGTCTATCTAGATGATATTCTTATCTTTAGTAAAAGTTGGAATGAACATGTATGTCATGTGAAGAAAGTGTTTGATGTATTGAAATACGAGAAACTCTATGTAAAATTGTCAAAGTGTGAGTTTGGGAAAACCTATTTGGTTTACCTAGGTCATATTGTTGGTCATGGTCAGCTAAAAATTGATCCTTCTAAAGTTGAAGCAATTGTAAATTGGCCTAAGCCTACTAGTGTAACCAAGGTTCGCAGCTTTTTGGGTGTAGTACAGTATTGGAGGAGATTTATTGCCAATTTCTCTATTATTGCAACACCTTTACACAAATTGACAAGTGTAAAGAAAGTCTTTCAACGGGGAGGAAAGCAGCAGAAGTCCTTTGAAACATTGAAAGAAAAGATTAGCATTGCACCGGTCTTGGCCTTACCAGATCTCCAAAAGCCATTCAAGATCGAGACAGACGCCAGTGGATATGCCATGGGAGTTGTACTAATGTAGCAAAAGAAGCCGATATGTTACCATTCATAGAAATTCTCTCAGGCTGTGCTAAACTATCCCACTTATGACAAAGAGTTATATGCCTTGGTCCAGAGTGTGAAAAAGTGGAAACACTACCTGATTGGCAAGGAGACCATCATCCATACGAATCATCAGCCCTTGCAGTATCTTCAGTCACAAAGCAAGTTGCAACAATCTCGTCATTTCAGGTGGATGGGTTTTCTTTAGCAGTTTCATCTGATAATAAAGTATAAGAAGGGCACTAGCAACAAAGTGGCCAATATGCTATCTCGCCCTCCTATTTATGCTTTTGTTTTTTGCATAAGGCTTTGTTATCTTTTGAAAGTTATGCTGAACAATATGCTAACAGTGATGACTTTAAGGAGATTTATGCAAAATTAACCCATGGTTCACAGGTGGACAACTATCATTTGCAAGGAAAATTGTTGTATCACCTTGGAAAATTGTGCATACCCATAGGAGAAAGGGTACATGTAATCCAGGAGGCCCACACCTTCGTTGTGTCTGGTCATTTTGGTGTTGAAAAAACTTTGTGTCATGTACAAAGATTTTGTTTTTGGCCTCATATGAAGAACATTGTGACTCCCTATGTAAAGGGTTGTGTGATGTGTTATGCTTCAAAGCCCTCTAATAGAAAACTTGGGCTCTACACACCACTCCCTATTCCAATTCATCCATGGGAAAGTGTGTCAATGGATGTTGTAGGAGGTTTGCCTTTGTCTACAAAAAGTCACGACTATTTGTATGTCATCGTTGACCGTTTTAGTAAGATGTGTATTTTAATGCCTTGTAAAAAGTAGATCACTGCAGAGCGGATTGCTTATCTTTTCTTTCAGCATGTTTGGGTCCATTTTGGGTTTCCCACATCGATTGTGTCAAATCGAGTCTCTCGCTTTCTCAGAGAGTTTTGGACCAGCTTGTGGAAGATGATGGACACAGAGTTGAAAAAAAGCACGACATTTCATCCACAGGCTAATAGACAGACAGAGGTTGTAAACCGCACTGTGGTGCACTTGTTCCAAGGCTATTGTGGGAAACATCCTAAGTTGTGGGATGAGCATCTTCCATATGTGCATCATTCCTACAACCAAGCAGTGCACTCATCTATGCATCGTTCACCATTTGAGACATTTTTTGGCTACCTGCCAAGAGACCCTTTTGATATGGTCTTTGGAAGGGAAGATTGCTCCAATGGACGTGGTGATAGGGATAAAGCATAGTAGTTCATTCAGTGAATCCAGTTGATTCACCAAGTAGTACATGAGTAGTTGGAGAAAAGTCAAGCCCGGTACAAGGCTTGACATGACAAACACCGAGTCGACCATCAATTTCAAGTGGATGACAAAGTGTGGTTCCATATACGCAAGGAAAAGATGAAGGGAGAAGGGAAGAAGTTGCAACCAATTCGGTATGGTCCATTCACCATCTTGGAGAAGATTGGAAACAATGCCTTTTGCTTCGATTTGCTGATATATATGCAAATGTATTTCGTAGTGAATGTGGAGAACTTAAAATTGTATGAGCCACCATTGATTATGGACACCGAAGAGGTGGGAATAGTTCCTACAGTTGATTAATTTGCACCAGAGTATCTCGATGAATTACCTAAAGACATCATCCTTGACAGAAGAACCAAGACTTCACAATGGGGAGATGTGGAATACCTTCAAGTTGGTTTCAAAGGGATGAACCCTAACAAGGCAAAATGGTTGGAAAAAGAAAGAGAGGGAAAAATTCCCTCACTTGCCAATTGGCTGATAAAGCTTTTGGTGGTCCAAAAGCTCCTCAAGGGGGAGGATTGATCTAGGTGGATCTTCAGACATCAGTGGCATGGAAAAGGCTCAAAATTCAAAGTGGTGGAAAGATGATGAACTTGACATCGGATCGAAGTGCTTGTCGCCCTAATTCCAATGGTGCAAACGACACTCCAATCCGAGTACGAATGAAGGAGATATAGGCAGTCAATGTTGGGTTGACTTTTGATGATTGGGCAGGCTTAACAAAGACACAATTTGGCCTTTTCCGATGGATGGAATCCGACCAACTCCAGCTAGATTCTGAGAAAAATCATGGCCTGGTTAAAATGACCCCTTCAGTCAAAAACCGAGTTTCCAAAAATTGTACATTTTGTTTATAACAAAAAAGATAGAAAAAGGGGGTGGCGGGCCACCAACCTCGCCACCCCAACCCGTACCAAAACTACAACAAATACATTTATGGAGGGGTGAGCCATGACCCCTGGCCCTCCCCACATCCCATGGAACCATTGCTACAACACAATGGGTGGTGGGTCGACCCTTTGGGCACATACCCAACCACGACCACACAAAAATGCAACCACCAGCCATTAAATAAAGGAAACTAGCAGAGGTGGGTACGATGGGTGGGCCGCCCAAGGCAGGGCCAACCCAACCCATAATTTAAATTTAAGGGGTTTGTTTAAAATTAAAAAGATTCGATGTATAAAAAAAGGAGGAGGCGGGGTTTGACTGCCCGACCTCCTCCTTATTAAACAGATCTCCAACCAACATGCCATAATAGTTTCATTGAAAAATATGCCACCCATTTTATACTTAAACATAGTTTTTTAGTGCGCCTAGGCAGAGGAGGTAGTGCACGCAGTTTGAGGCAGAATTTTGTAGAAGGGTCGAATTTTCATTTTGTCAGAATTTGACAAATTTTATATGTTTCAGCACTTCTCAACGCCACAAACGTAATGGCGCTGTCCATTTCTCCATTAGAGTTCTACATTTTTTGGCCATTTTCAGTATGGAGATTAAAAATCCTTTTTTGTAACTGATTCTTGTACTCTTCTTTCTCATGCCACTTAATGAATGAAGGCCTCCCCATTGATCGAGCAGGGCCTAGAGACGTAGTCCAATTCAGACGAACTCCATTATCATGTCTTGTTGTCTTCTTTCATGCTTTATGTGTTTCTCCTCTTCTCTCATGTGCATAGTAAGTTTTCTATGTTAAGCTACAATTTGCGCATGTAATTCTTTAACAAATCTATAAACAAAAGATTTTGGATCACTGGGCCCAAAGTCACCAGAAGTCTCCACTATGAAATACTCAGAATAGGATTATGAATTAAACGCAGTATTCTTCATTAACATAAGTAACAGAGTTACAACAATACCAAGATAACAATATTATATGTCAAAAGAATAATTACAAACTGTGAATTTATGAACTTTTCTGCAGTTTGCCTTTCGGTCTTATATATGACGTTTAGAAAAGTAAATAGATAAAAGTGAATCCTCGAGATCAGGGGATCCTAAGGATTTCACAATACTCGATCTGATTCCATCATAAAATAGCATTGGTCTGATTGGTCTTCTGATGTCTTGCTTTGCCTTTTATGCTGCCTTTTTCCTTTATGAGATGTCGTTGTTCTCTCAATTAAACAACACATAAAGATAGTAAAAGTCAGTTTTTCCTGCTTAGATTCATTTAATTTGTTACTGATTATTTTTACCCAACTTTAGCTGTTATTTCCTCTACTTTTATCCATAAGCAAAGATAATCATATGATGATGAGTGCTAAATAAATCTATATACAAGGAGAAAACGTAGTTTTTTCTTGACCCAACATACTCCCCAACTTACCTTGTTGCATGTCCTCATGCAATTAAATGGTTTAGGTGCAGCTGAGTTAGGGAATAGGCAGGATATACCTCCTTCGTATAAAATCTGAAGCCATTTTTCTTCTTAAGTACAACAAAAACTTGGTTTACTTCTTGATCCTTCAATTTGTAGTCACTTCGATACTTATATGGAGGATCCCATATGATTGGGGTTCTATATCGACATCCTATCCATTCAGGCCCCATGGTTAAGACCATGTTACTGTATTTATGGAAGCGAGAGGAGACAAATTTAAACTTTCGGTATCCAAATGGTTCTCTGTTTCTAACAGTATTAATGGAGACTTCCCGCCTTTATCTGGCTACAGACAAGGCTTCTTCCTTGATCTCCTGGAAGTACTCCTTCCCAGCTTGTATAATATCTATGTGGAATGGCCCTAATTGGCCCACAACACCAGCTCACTTCATAAATTGCTTGTGCCTGACAGAGAGATGCAGGGATTTTGTAGGTTCCACCCTAACCCATAGGTTGATGCCATGCACGCTTTCTAAAAGTATTATGAGCCTTGGCCCACTTGAGTTGGTTAGTAGCAAAGGAAAGAAATGCCTGGAATTGGACATCCCCTATAAAGGTGCTAGGGTTGCTATCTTTGTCATCTTCTAAAAAGAAATTGTGCATGTAAAGTTCACACAGGAGGCACTGTACCTTCTCATTCTGCTCTATGAAGCACTTGACAAAGTCCAAGGTAGTCTTGATTTCCACAGACTTGTCAGCTTTAACAACTTTGATTTTCAGCAGGAGTTACCTTTCCAAGAGGAATAATGCATAGTTTGTAGCAGGAGCTTGACATGACAAGGTGTCTGAATAAAGAGAGCATACAGTCTCCAACTGCTCTTTAGCCTTTTGTAATTTGTCATGTGCTTTCTTAACCTTTTTCTGCTCAGCCTTATACTGAGCAAAGGTCTCATCCTCAGTGGTTGTGAGTGCCTCAAATTTTTTCCTTAATTTTTGATGTACAGATAGGGGAACTGCTTTCTCTTTGTGCTAAGTTAATTCCTATTGATCCTTCAGTAGTTCATTCTCCAATCTCCTAATGACTACCTCCCTTACTAAGGGAATGTAGCCAGGTGTCTCCTCTATTTGGGCTTCATTATCTTGTGTCTCCATAGGCTTAATCTAGGCAATAGCCTCGATTGCTTCTTGAATCATGCAATAATCAATTAGGATGCTTTATTCAACATCAATTTGAATGACAACGTTCATAGTAGGGAAGTCCATTTAGGTCTCTTGTGGTCAAACACACGGGTCTTCAGTTTGCATTTCACTGTATTCTATAAGACATGGCTCTTTCTAATTTTTCTTTGAACAGAACAAAAGAATCTCAGTTTGGGTTCCAGCATCTTTTCCAAAACAATTTTCTGTCTGTGTCCCTGTGGTCTCCATTTCCACTTTCAATTTTCTGGCTCTGACTACTTCTTTTAACCAGTGCCTTAGCTACCTAATTAATCTCTTCTATTTTCTATACTTTTTAAGCATTTTTCTGAGCCTGTCCTTGTAGGTCTTGTTTATTGTGAGACTTCCAACCGGCTGTGGTGCAACTACATTTCCCTCAAGTTCATGCTCAGGTGGTATTGTGTTAGCATCTGGGAGGGTTTCAATTGGAACTATATCTCCCGATGGAGCTTCACCTTCTAGCTCTTTTTTTGTCATGAATTTCTCTCTCAGGAAACCCCAATGGAATGGTGTCTCTTGAGAAATTATCATTCTTTGGGCTTTCTTCTAGGTGGGCCTCATCCTCAGGGGACTTAAAAAAACTAGCATTTCATGGTTGAGTTTCATTTCCCAGGGTTTCATCTACATAATTTTCTTCAGTTGGGGGGTCCATTGGACCGACATCTGCAGTCTGATTTTCTTCTCTAATCGCTTCCTCTTCATGCATCTCGACTCCAAGGGGTTTTTTCCACAGAAGGGACTGGTTCCCTCTGTTCTTCCAAAAAATCGATGAACGACAGGGTTTGCTCATAACCAGGGTTGTCAATAGAGGTAGACTTGTTGGGGGTACAATTCTTTCCTTTAACTTTCTCAGATTGATCTCTTCCCTCACCAAATATCCCCATGTTTTCCAATACCCTAGCCACCTCTTCCTCATAGTCTTGCAAAGGGGCATTTTGTGGACTTGGAGGTGGTGTGTGAGATGGCCTGACCTCATTTGTTTGAATTGGGGTATGCCACGAGGACTTCACCCACACAAAGCACCTATGTTTTTCTGGGTTCAAGGGTATAGAGGAATTCTTCCTTTTTAGTGTCCTTCTCGAACCTAGGGTTCTTGGCCCTTGTTGTTTTGTTGCTAGGTTTTCTATAGGTGGGGCCAGAGTGGGATTTACAAAATTGTCCCAAGTTAGTTGCGGTTGGGCCAGTCCATGCATGATAATCAATTTGATCAGTCCATGATGACTGATGACTGTGTGTGGGTCATTTGCTTTCCTAACTCGACGAGCGACATCATACAATGGGGAATTCAAATAAAACGGAAAATTAACTGAAATTTTCTGTTTTAGGATGACTAACAATTTGAGTTGGCAGGTCTTTACCACATCCTATCAACTGTCACATGTGATGTAACTTTACACAATGATTTCCAATTCCTGCCATGGTTGTCTTAACGCTGAAGGGTGAATCCCATTTCCTGTTCACACCAATTTCTTGCCTGAGTCCTGCGACCGCATTGTACAAAAGGACGTGTTTGTCTGTCCATTTTGTTCCCTCAGTTGAAAGTCTAGTGATTCTGACTATGACTGCTTCGGAGACCGTTATGTCCCTGCCTCTTATTGTGGTGCTTCCATTCTGCAAATTCTACAGGAATTCGAGTGTCGTCTCTTCATGAAATCCCTGCAATTTATTCAAATATTGCAACTAGCTAGGGCACTCGAGAATTGCACTAGCCTAGTCCGATACCATGAGCACTGTGGGCTCATTTTGGATGGCTCTACCTCCCATGGCTATTGTTTTCTTGTGACTACTTCACTCACACACACTTCTCTTACGCTTTCGCAATTTAGAACAACAACAAAGAATGTTAAAGCAAAATCATATACATTCAAGTCATTTGTCTCATCAACAATATTTGAGGCAGGCTCATAATCAATCCACATGCCATCCATAATGGTCATCGTCCTTTCTCCAATTAGAAATACTTTGATAATTATTACGCATACACAATCATCATGCAATCCTTTACTCGAAAATCAATTTAATAATTATCACACAATTATCCATACCTGTCACACATGCTATTCATACGCAGACCATCCCCCCTCCAATGAGAAAAGGGTGTCCATGCCCGCTAAGCATGTGAAAAGCAAGAGAAAGAATTGGTAATTCATAAATGCAGGCAAGCAATCCATAAAAGCGGCACGATATATGACAAAGCAATTAAAGAAATACACGTATCAGAGGTGAAATGGCTGAACAAACAGGGATTTAAATCATTATGTCAAAATATTTTCACCTTAAGTGGTATTAGTAACAAACACATAATCAACAGCAAGTATTAATGACTGTCATAAAGTGATTGGACAAATATAATATGATGAGTATATAACATAAGTTAGCATTTTTTAATTTTGAGGAAAAACCTGTGAACAGTTTTGAAACCAACGTTTCGAACTAGCTTAGTGAGTCCATCATCAGGGCAATGAGATTTGTATTTGAGAAGAGAGAGCGTGAAATTGCGGAGCATTATTAATAGTTAAGATTTTTGATGTCTTCTTCTGTAGTCGGTTTACAAATGATTAATTTAATTAATAATAATTTTATTTA